>WNLI01142398.1:0-10121 GCA_025802215.1 Wirenia argentea
ACCTTCAATCAGGGGTGGGTCAAATGGGGAGATGGCCACCTTCAATCAGGGGTGGGTCAAATGGGGAGATGGCCACCTTCAATCAGGGGTGGGTCAAATGGGGAGATGGCCACCATCAATTATTAAACGGACAAAGCTTGTGCATGTTGTTAGGATGAACTGGTGCGCTCCATATGTTGTATATGCCTTTTCATCCTTCAGAGTGGTAGGAAGAGTACTCCAGAAAATCGAACAGGATCGGACGAGTGTGTTGATAGTGTACTCGCTCAAATGGCATGTGGAAAATCTTGTCATTTAGTGAACTATTCAAACCATGTCCAATAACTAGACGTAATCCCTGCATAGTTTTCTCTGCTTATGTTCTCAAAAAAAGTCGCCCTCGGAAATGACCCATGTCTGCCACTACCGATCATACATGCATTCGCCGAGTTAGGGCATGCGAAATGTCCTTGTCCAAATTGTTTCCAAGCACACACGTGCATAATGTGACAAGAAACAAACTGACAACCTCAACGCGGTGTCGGTGATAGTATAGATCCCACAGCTAACACAAGATCAGGTAGTACATGTCTTTATCAAAGACAAAATAAATGAAACAGGTGATAATGTAGTCACGCTGCACACTAAAAGACGAGATGCAACCGTTCTCCTAAGGAAACACCAAAAGTCGAAATAACCAGTAAAATGGATGATATGTAGCATGTGGAAACTTTCCTAATATTATATTCAATATTAATTGAAGAGATATCTGAATCTGGCTTTGCATATTGACACACACAAAAAATATTCATATTGTATTGCATACATTGAAATCACCAATATCTCAAATGAATAAGGATTCAAACTCGCCATGTCATATCTATTGTACGAAAGATGTATACAAGTATATGTACATTTCACCTACACAGCTGTCCACAGTGTGAACGAGACTGAAAGAGACATATAATCAGGTAAACAAATCTGAAGGAATGTCACATAATTACACTGGTTTCGAATAACATACTTTTATATTTTTACTGAGAATTTTGTTACCAAAAATATATAGATCCCAATGACTGCCCAATAGTGTACCATTACAACACTTCATCAACTACTACATTATATGTACAAAATTTCTCGCAGATCAGTTATAGATCAGTTATTTCGAGTTTTGTTGAGATTGCGCCATGGAACTACTAGCTGTGGCCTGTGATTTGGTCTACCGACTACACACCAATGAACAAAAAAATTTGTGATATTTTAGTGCTTGGATATCTGAGGCTGTCTCTCCTCGCCACCTGGCCTCCACGAAACGTAATGATTGCTAACGCATAACATTCCGCAAGATTTTCGCAGAGATTTTCCCACTATTCCAAACCTGACAACATACTGACCAACAAAATCGCATATCATCGATCGGATTGTTGTGGAAAATTGCATAGGACGAATTAAACAATTCAAACTTGTTGATAGGGTTATACCTGTTAATATGCTCAGCAATATTGACCAGATTAGGACTGTATGTTGCTACTTAACTAATCATATGCCGGTAAAAAGTATATCGATTGGTATTGTACTTGATCTAAAAATCCAAGTATGTTGTCACTTGTCATAATAACTTATGTAAACAATTTTCCACTACTGTAGGAGTACCACAGTGTATGATGTTGAAAGATGCGAATTGAGTAAGCTACATAGACGACGATACCGAAATTACGCACCATTTAAACCCAATGGAAAACAACATAAATTTTTTAACATATTGAGGGGGAATATCAACAGTAGGTCGAAAGAAGTCTACTGTGTTTAATACAGTCTATAATAATATCTATACACGATATACTGCCATACACACCATATCCAATTAGTGCCACTGACAATGTGGACATTGTAAAAATAATGTGTTATTTTTTTTTATGTTATGTACTCTTATATATTAAACCTGTATATTTATAATTCTGAACCCGTCCGACGAAGCGACGATCAAAATTCACTCTCCTCTGCCGACGCCTTTTATGACATTGAGACACAGTGACGTCAAGTTGGAGGAGCGCGAACCGTTGGTAGTGAGGTCGGGGACTCGGGATTGGAAAAGCCTACTATTGATTAAACGCTAAGTATTGATTGTAAAGTGTATTGTATTCTATGAATACGTGACATCGTCGATAAACGTTAAGTATAGATTAATCCGTACGTGTATTGTATAATTTGTATTCTATGAATACGTGACATTGTTGATAAATTTTACGTATAGATTAATCAGTAGTGTTGTACATAATTCAAAGAGTATCAGAACAAGATATTTGTAATGTCAGAAATACCGTATAGACATTACACGTCTTACAGGAAATGTTGTGGTTACAACTCTGCGTTACGTGCATATTATTTGTTATTGTTACTCCAAACGTAACAACATCGATTAATTTTGCTAAAAGTCAACCATGTTGACTGACGATCAAGGGAAAGACATCAATAGATAATCATAATATCTGTTATCTAAGTACTGAGGACAAAGAGTGCATGAAAAAGGGGCAGATTTGGGATTGTGCTATTTTTGGACGACTCCTATTTTTGGACAATTGCAACCTGTAAACATGTACTATGTAATAACAACTATCATGAGATTTGATTCAGTGTAGTGGAAGTGAAGATACGTACTGTACATTAAATAGTTCTAACTTCTATGTTGAGAAGATATTGAGACGAACACTTCTTCAGCATAATTTCCATTTTTGTAGAGATAAAAAAAAACTCATTTACAGAGTAAATCTACAAAAAGATGACGCCATCAACAGTGATCAAGTGACATCATGATGGAAAAAAATTCATACATTGTGTGACCTTTACCGTGAACCACCAATAATACATCGCCGTTTAGTGAACTACCCAAACCATGTCCAATACACGCCATGTAATCCAACTGGATATGATGACACACATAGTCTTCTGTGTGTCTTATGTTCTCAAAATATGGCAGGGTGCCCTCGGAAAATGCCCAGGTCTGCCAACACCGACCATACGTCCGCTGAGTTAGGGCATGCGAAATGTCCTTGCCCAAAATGTTTCCAAGCACACACAGGACCCGACATCGAACATAAATGTGACAAGAAACAAACTTACAACCTCAACACGGTGGTAGTACAGTTTTCACAGCGAATGCAAGATCAGGTGGTTTACAGAACACTGTGGGCCAATGATAGATTGTTTTTTTACTTTCCATCGCATTGCGGAAACTAATTGAATTTATGAAAGGAAAAGATCTATATGTGAATGGGGCGTAAAAAATGCAATAAATGTATAGAACTATACTCCTACAATTATCACTTACTGTACTTATATCTACACAATGTAGCCTTCTACATGGCGACTTACATTGAAATCACCAATATTTCAAAGGACTAAGGATTTAGTCAAACTCACTGTTATATCTATTGTGAGAAAGACGTACATTTAGAAAAAAAGAGATGTACAGTTCACCTACCGTACTCCACAGTGCGATAGAGACTTCTGATATAAGCAGCTGGAACAATCTACAGGAATATTACAGTATACACTGGTTTCGAATAACATACTTTTATATTTTTACTGAGAATTTTGTTACCAAAAATATATAGATCCCAATGACTGCCCAATAGTGTACCATTACAACACTTCATCAACTACTACATTATATGTACAAAATTTCTCGCAGATCAGTTATAGATCAGTTATTTCGAGTTTTGTTGAGATTGCGCCATGGAACTACTAGCTGTGGCCTGTGATTTGGTCTACCGACTACACACCAATGAACAAAAAAATTTGTGATATTTTAGTGCTTGGATATCTGAGGCTGTCTCTCCTCGCCACCTGGCCTCCACGAAACGTAATGATTGCTAACGCATAACATTCCGCAAGATTTTCGCAGAGATTTTCCCACTATTCCAAACCTGACAACATACTGACCAACAAAATCGCATATCATCGATCGGATTGTTGTGGAAAATTGCATAGGACGAATTAAACAATTCAAACTTGTTGATAGGGTTATACCTGTTAATATGCTCAGCAATATTGACCAGATTAGGACTGTATGTTGCTACTTAACTAATCATATGCCGGTAAAAAGTATATCGATTGGTATTGTACTTGATCTAAAAATCCAAGTATGTTGTCACTTGTCATAATAACTTATGTAAACAATTTTCCACTACTGTAGGAGTACCACAGTGTATGATGTTGAAAGATGCGAATTGAGTAAGCTACATAGACGACGATACCGAAATTACGCACCATTTAAACCCAATGGAAAACAACATAAATTTTTTAACATATTGAGGGGGAATATCAACAGTAGGTCGAAAGAAGTCTACTGTGTTTAATACAGTCTATAATAATATCTATACACGATATACTGCCATACACACCATATCCAATTAGTGCCACTGACAATGTGGACATTGTAAAAATAATGTGTTATTTTTTTTTATGTTATGTACTCTTATATATTAAACCTGTATATTTATAATTCTGAACCCGTCCGACGAAGCGACGATCAAAATTCACTCTCCTCTGCCGACGCCTTTTATGACATTGAGACACAGTGACGTCAAGTTGGAGGAGCGCGAACCGTTGGTAGTGAGGTCGGGGACTCGGGATTGGAAAAGCCTACTATTGATTAAACGCTAAGTATTGATTGTAAAGTGTATTGTATTCTATGAATACGTGACATCGTCGATAAACGTTAAGTATAGATTAATCCGTACGTGTATTGTATAATTTGTATTCTATGAATACGTGACATTGTTGATAAATTTTACGTATAGATTAATCAGTAGTGTTGTACATAATTCAAAGAGTATCAGAACAAGATATTTGTAATGTCAGAAATACCGTATAGACATTACACGTCTTACAGGAAATGTTGTGGTTACAACTCTGCGTTACGTGCATATTATTTGTTATTGTTACTCCAAACGTAACAACATCGATTAATTTTGCTAAAAGTCAACCATGTTGACTGACGATCAAGGGAAAGACATCAATAGATAATCATAATATCTGTTATCTAAGTACTGAGGACAAAGAGTGCATGAAAAAGGGGCAGATTTGGGATTGTGCTATTTTTGGACGACTCCTATTTTTGGACAATTGCAACCTGTAAACATGTACTATGTAATAACAACTATCATGAGATTTGATTCAGTGTAGTGGAATTGAAGATACATTAAAGGATGAAAAAATGTAGAATGAAAGTCATGAAAATATGTTGCAATAAGAGGTATAATGTCTGTCCAAATGTGTAATGTGAACATGTAGTTCTGGATGTCATGAAGCAACATCATGTTGTGTGTTTCAACCCTAAAATATATCACAGCTAACTAGACAAATCTCTGTTAACTATTGAAATGTGCAGAAACACAGACTATTAGTGAAAAAAGAGCTAATCTGTGCACTCACAGATTTTCCAACACCGATCATACATGCGCAGAGTTAGGGCATGTGAAATGTCCTTGTCCAAATTGTTTGCAAGCACACACAGGACGCGACATCGAACAGAAATGTGACAAGAAACAAACTGATAACGTAAACAGAGAACACAAGATCAGGTAATACATGGCTTTATCAAAGACAAAATAAATGAAACAGGTGATAACGTAGTCATGCTTCGCACTGAAGAACAGTCACATGATGCAATGGTTCTTGGTTTGGCAGACTACTAAGCTAGTACAAGAGCTTTGGAAGAACCATATATTTTACTTGCTTTTTTAACCATGGGAATGTGTGACATACCAAAACATCAGTACACACACAATTCTATTGAAATAATTAGTGGTGAATCAGGGGTGGGTCAAATGGGGAGATGGTCACCTTCAATTATAAAACATACAAATCTTGTGGATGTTGTTAGGATGAACTGGTGCGCTCCATATGTTGTATATGCCTTTACACCTTTCAGTATCGTAGGAAGAGTACTCCAGAAAATCGAACAGGATCGGACGACGGGTGGATTCATAGTCTACTCGCTCAAATGGCACGTGGAAAATCTTGTCATTTAGTGAACTACTCAAACCATGTTCAATAACTAGACATAATCCATGCATAGTTTTCTCTGCTTATGTTCTAAAAAAAGTCGCCCTCGGAAATGACCCAGGTCTGCCACTACCGATCATACATGCATTCGCTGAGTTAGGGCATGCGAAATGTCCTTGTCCAAATTGTTTACAAGCACACACGTGCAGAATGTGACAAGAAACAAACTGTCAACCTCAACACTGGTAAGACAGTTCCCACAGCGAACACAAGATCAGGTAATACATGGCTTTATCAAAGACAAAATAAATGAAGCAGGTGATAACGTAGTCACGCTGCACACTAAAAGACGAGATACAACAGTTCTCCTAAGGAAACACCAAAAGTCGAAATAACCAGTAAAACATTGGATGATATGAAAAAAGTAAAGTAAATCCTTCAGAGCCAGAGCGGCCCATAGAGCAGTCTGAGCTTAACACTGTTTCTGTAGTGCTAAGCGGATGAACATAGTCGAAACTACACCCCTTGGATAGGACGCTAGTCTATCAAATGGATGATATGAAGCATGTGGAAACTTTACACAAAACCAATTGGAGATTATCACTGGAGTTATTTTGGTCTAATGCGGGAAGATCGTCTGTGGAACCCCACTATCGGCAACATAGGCTATGTACTATCGACAACATATTATGTACTATCGACAACATATGTACTATCGACAACATATCTCTGTCAAATGCTGGAAGATTGTCGATCGAACACTACTATCGGCAACATGGGTCAGTAGTAAGGTCACCAGCATTGGCCAAATAAGGCATACAGTCATGTGTATGTAGTATTCATTCTTTGAGAAAGGTACTATACCGAAACGTTGTGTTGTGTTTAACATGGAAGCATACAGAGAGTGTCGAAAGCACATGCAGCTCCATCATTCCAGTATAGCTATATTATATATTCAATATTAAAGAGATATCTGAATCTGGCTTTGCATATTGACACACACAAAAAATATTCATATTGTATTGTATACATTGAAAATTTGAAATCACCAATATCTCAACTGACTAACGATTTAGCCAAACTCACTACATTTAGAGGAGAAAAGGTGATGTACAATACATTTCACCTACCCAACTGTCCACAGTGTGATAGAGACTTCTCATATAAACAATGAGGTAAAAAAATGTAAAGAAATGTTACATAATTTACACTGGTTTTGAGTCCCATACTTTTCTATTTTTACTGAGAATTTTGTTACCAAATGTATGTAAATTCCAATGACTGCCCAACAGTGTACCATTGCAACACTTCATCAACTATTGTATGTAAAAAAAAAGAAGATATTATGCACCCCAGATCAATTATTTGGAGTTTTGTTGAGATTGCGCCATGGAACTACTAGCTATGATTTGGTCTACCGACTACACACCAATGAACAAAAAAATTGTGATATTTTAGTGCTTGGATATCTGAGGCTGTCTCTCCTCGCCACCCCTGGCCTCCACGTAACGTAATGATTGCTAACGCATAACATTCCGCAAGATTTTCGCAGAGATTTTTCACACTACTCTGATGATTACAGACAGTACCGAATGGTAGGTCGAAAGAAGGCTACTGTGTTTAATACGGTCTATAATAATATCCATACAAGATATACTGCCATTAAAATGAAAGGTAGCAGTAGATGCGTTCCCTGAGCCCATCCAAGACCAGTTAGTGCATACTAGAGGTGAGTGGACCCGACCCGAACCCGAATTCCGACCCGACCCCGACCCGATGTCGGGTCAGATAAGGTTCGGGTCGGGTCGGGTTAAAAAAAAATTCAATTTTTTAAAAGTGTTTTTTAAGTGTTTTTAAAGCTTTTTAGGCAAAACAAATTTTGGGGACATTTTTTTTCGGGTCGGGTCGGATTTCATATTGATTTTTCGGGTCGGATCGGGTTTCGGGTCCATCGGGTTCGGGTCGGGTCTGCCAAATTAGACCATCACTCACCTCTAGTGCATACGTTATTGAAAGATAAAGTGGAGCAGACAGGAAGGGGGATCAGTTACGTTGTCAACCCGTGAACATCCCAAACCAAAAACCTGACGCTTACCAATATCAACGAAAACACTTGATAACCAAAAAAGCAGGCAAACCTCACATACAATCATACGATCAAATGGGTTTAGTCACAGAAGGGATGCGATCAGACATCAGCCGTAAGTCTATCCCATCATATGCTAACATGCCTCCAGATTTTCGCAGAGATTTTTCCTACTACTCTGGCGAGTATAGTTACCGAACTGGACTGACTGCACGTTCGCAGACCTACTACGAGGAAATATCAACAATAGGTCAAAAGAAGGCTACTGTGCTTAATACTGTAGCAAATATTGACACTTGGACTATATGGACAATGACAGCCTGACAGGACATTGACGGCCGAGTGCGCAATAAACGACTTACTTGTTTTGCGCGGCCTACCCGGTTGTCAATGTTACCGCCGCAGCGTCTCTCGTGGAGAATCAGAATTGCTCCAAGCCCCCAAAGACATCGCGTTGTGAAACTATCCGTCGTTCGAGTCGACTATCGCCATATATTTATGTTTAGTGTGGAGGTTCGAGTCCTCATCGCCGACGATGTACGTAACAGTTAGAGTCTGAAAGCTCGCAAGTACGGACCCACCGGCACCGGTAATTAAAACCTATTACTATTACGTACATTTTCTACAAGTCGTTCCCTATGGATCGACTTCAATACCTATAATAGCCATATATGATATAGCCTAGCGCGCCTAGGTACTACCAGAAACACCATCTCAAATTCTTCTTCCGGACACTGAAGCAAAATCTCAACTCACGGAGTACTTGGGAAGAGGTCTATGGTACTTGGTGAATATCAACATAGAAACGGTGAACCAGGCCGTAATGGTGAACCTGGAATATCAACGTAGAAACGGTGAACCTGTCCTTAATGGTGAACCGGTCCTTATTAATTATTGTTTATGGAACCTCAACATATTCAAACAAACTCAATGAGTAATATTTTTTTACAAATTCCTTTTTTGAAAAGAGTAAATTGACTTATCAAGATATATTTGTGTTTATAAAGAGTTACCTTGATAAAAACACTACCCCAGTGCAGCACTTTTGCTGGCATAGCATACAAATCAACCGCTGTTGATTGGGCATCATCATCATATCTGAGAACTCTTTAAGGAGTCCTACCGTATATGATTATTATTATGATTTACGTAACAAAAAATCTCAACGGGATCATCCAATTCCTTGGATGGTCAATTCCTTGAAGATCAAATTTCATATATACAATGTCAGTGAACAATAAAGCATGCATTTGTAAACATAGCGACAATACAAAAAGAATGCCAGTTGTAACTGTTATCAATACTGTACATAATATAGGCCTACTGCCAGAAACACCACATCAAATTCCCTAAACATTATCTACAGACTACAATGCCGCTGAACAGCCATGAAATGGAGATTGAGAGGAAACGTAAAAAATAAAAATCATCCTCAACACTACATATTTTCTGAATAGATATAGGACAAGATACATGGACAGAATCACAGAAATGTTAGAATCTGAATGTAAGAGGACAGCGAACGTGACCTGTGTGTGTTCAGTAACTCAGACTGGGGCATCGCTAGAGATACCCACGACTACATGTATACAATGTAAATATATTGTATTTCGGTCATCAATGTACAAATTTCTACTGATTCATATCACACAAGCAAATGGTGACAAGTGACAACCATGCATGTTAAATTACTGTGTGAATATGTGAGACCATGTTGGGAAAAAAATACAAATTTCTACCGATTCACACGAGAGAGGGGTGTCGGCTCTTATGTCGAATCTGTCACCACTATCAATCCACGAGTACACAGTTCAAAACAATGATCAGTGATACCTAATGTACCACTACCAGTACCACTACGTAATGTACCATTGTACTAATGTACCACATCTCAGGACGTAGGAAGTATTATTTGACCAGACATTTTGACATAATTTTATTTTCAATGAAATAGAATATTATTTTCTGCAACAAAAAACAAGAGGCCCAAGGGGCCTCAAGACGCTCACCTGCAATTTTTCAGTGCACCACCAGCTTATATTCGGAG
>WNLI01142509.1:0-10121 GCA_025802215.1 Wirenia argentea
ACATATCATTTCTCAGAGCACAGGTATGGCGCCGGATGCTATCCCGGAATTCATGACTCTAATTCATGCCTGTCGCCATTTCAAGATCATTGGATAGTATGGCTGCTGCACTTAGGATGATGGTCAGGATGCAGAAATGTAAGGTGTTATGCTGAGTGGAACTTGCTTATTCCGGAGGGAAACACATTTTTATCATTCTGATTATGTAAATGAGTTTGTTGAGAGCTCTTATATCTTACACCTCACTGGTCTTAATGTATCAAGGTTATAGGAAACAACAAATTTTCATTTTGCACTCAATTTTCTACAAAAAACAAAAAAACATTTGCAGGCTCATATGGATTTAAGCATTTTTGGCACCTTCACAATGAGGCTAATGTGAAATTGTGACCGTTGCTATCAGGATGGTTACACTTCACCCAACTGTCTAAGGAAACACAGATAGTTCGACAGCAACTGAACCCATGAAATCTGCCACAATGGCGCTATCGTGGATTCAAACCTATAACCTCTGATTACAAATCAGATGCACTCATGAACATGGCGATTCACAAGCCTTGACCACTCATTTGGTTCGACACGATACAAAGATACCACGAAAAGAAATGTAAAAAAGCTTTCTGTGTACCACAGGCCCGCGGCATGATGTAACATGGCGCGGCCCAGTAAATGTTGTGAAAGATGGCAGAGGAAGGAATACATTCTTTGTAAAAGTATTTTAATAGAAGTAATTTTGTGAACTTACCGAAGAAGTTAAAGACGGGCTCATAGTCGAGCTTATAGTCGAGCTTATAGTTGAAGATGTGGTGGTTGAGCCGTTCATTGTCATTCCTCATATTATGGCGTCCTTCATTGTCGTATCCAATATTGTCATACCCCGCCTTGTTGTGCCCAGCATTATGAAACCCTTCGTCGTTATGCGTCGGATTGTTCCCCTGATTGCCATGTCCACCATTGTCCTTTGCTACATTGTTGTGCCCCCTATTGTCATTATCATGGTGAAACCCATCATTGCCATGCACTGCATTGTTCTCCTCTTTGTTGTGTCCCCCATAGCCATGGACCTCATTGTCGAGTCTCTCCGTGTCGTGCCATGCATTATCATGCCCCGCCTTGTTGTGCCCAGCATTGTGAAACCCCTCATCATCGTGCACTGCATTGTTTATCTCTTTGTCGTGTCCCCTATAGTCGTGCCCCTCATTATCAAGCCTTTCCTTGTCTTGCCCTCCATTGTCATGCCCCATATTGTTGCACTCCCCACTGTCATTTCCAACAATATCACGCCCCATATTGTTGCACTCCCCATTGTCATTTCCAACAATATCACGCCCCACGTTGTTGTGCTCACCACTGTCATTCGCCACATTGTCGTGCCCCCCTTTATCGTGCCCCTCATTGTTGAACCACTCATTTTTGTACCTCTCATTGTGCCCCCTATTGTCATGTCCAACATAGTCGTACGTCTTACGGCGCAACCTCTCTTGGCTACTGTGTTTCTGTGGGAAGGAAATAATTCAAATAATATATTTTGTTCGCTGTTAGAAAGTAGTCATTTTGATCTAGACAAAAAAATGAATATGCCATTCATTGAATACTAAAAATATGCGTATGATGTATGCTTGTAGCCAAGGCAATCCGTTTATAATTTCTTGATCGAGGAAAATTAAGTATTATACCGGTAGTCCATGACACCCATGACATAGACAGACCTGATCAAATAATTTTGATGTCCCAAATGCCTGGAAAATACGTCTACTACTGCACCCCGAACCTTCGATCTCCGTTTCCTATTCTGTGCATCCGCCACTTCCACTTCTTTCACCTGCATATACTTCCTGGTGGCGTCCTACCGTCTTCCAACCCTTCTCGCCCCCAGTATTGGTACTTCACTCACTTTTCTCACTCGTTTCCTCTCTTCCATTGACATGACCAAACCAACATATCGGCCATACATACCATCGCTCTCACAGTTTCATTTAGTTTCTTTTTCCATATCCATGATCCCCATGAAGCCATGATCCATCTCAACATTCGCATCTCCATCCTCTGCAGCCTTCTCACATCTTCTACTTTCAACGCACACGTCTCACTTCCATACAAGACAGCTGGTCTATTCACTGTTTTGTAGATATTTACTTTCAATTGAGGTAGTTTAGAAAAATACCTCTCAGAGCATCTACGTATCTCACTCTTTAATAGTCTTTATATTTATTTTATGAGATTACTATTGATACTCATTGAATTAGTTTAGAAAAAAGACCTCTCAAGAGCATCTATAACTATCTCTTTATATATATGAAATTACTATTGGTACCCATTGAGGTAGTTAAAAAATTAAAAAATACCCATCAGAGCATTTATCTATCTCTTTATATCTATGAGATTACTATACCTACTCGTTGAGGACTTGAGGTAGTTTAGAAAAATACTTATCAGGGCATCTATCTATCTCTTTATGTCTATGAAATTACTAAATTGGTACTCACGATGTACAAAAGACTACGAACCCTGTCACCAGAGGTACACACCCACGGGTGTTGTTCAGTAAGGATGTGGTAGAACACACACCCCAGCGCCCACACATCAGCGTGGTAGTCATCTCCCTCACATCGTGCCTTCTCGGGACTATAGTAGGTCTGTGGAGTTTAATTATTAGAAAATAATATTTGAATAATATATAACAACGTGATTCAAAAACAAAATAATAACACATTCTGTTCTAAGAAAAATAATAAAAAAACATAAAAAATTATTTACTGAAAAGTTGGGTAGCGCCAGCTGTCATTCGAACTACTCCATCAATAAAACGAACACTGTAGTGTCTTTAGGCAAGGCACGCAGCCACGTACGCACTACACACCCTATAAAAAAACTGGAAACTGTTTGATGACACACTCACACACACATCTCTAGGTCTATGTTTGTATCCTGACGTGGACTTCGTTGAAGTGAAGTCGCCTACATGCACGGAGAAACTAGAAAATCATACCAAATATCATGAAGTATGATAAATCGCCTTATTTCAGAGGTTCCATAATATTTATTCTGTAGTTGATATCCTGATCTGGGTTAGCGCTACCATGATCCATTTTAGCAAATTGCCCAAACATATTATTATAATGTAATTCTATAAGGTACAAACCTCATTCAAAATGCATATTTTTGGACAAGTTATTAAAAGTGGCTAAATTATTTTGAAACCTAGCGCTAACCCTGATATTTGAAACAAGAAAAACTCTAAAGTGGCATTCCACTATATACAACTCTACCGCATGTGTTAATATCACGATCTGTCGATAAATGCTCAAAAACAGACCAATAATCCCATTATTATAACACATTGAGTAATTAAATTATCTACTGTATAATGTATTTGTTGGTACCGGTAGAGCATTTGACCGACAATCAGAAGGTCGCAGGTTCGGATCCCTCTAGATGCATTTGTTTTCAGTGAAAATTAATATGATTAATCATCAATACATTTTGTCCTTCATTGCAGTCACACTAAACACCGTAGTACCAATCAGTTTACAGTCATGACCTAAGAAAGTATATTTGGCACTGCCAGAGTGGATATACGAGTAGCCTAGGTGGTGGACCATGGCGGTGTTTTACTAGTAAAATACTATTTTTAAACTAGCTAGCTGTAATTCCCTAGCAGGCTAGCAATGTGCAATTAAAAGAAACGGATGTTTAGTACACATATATACATTACGTAGTCACTAGTCAGTAGTCATACTGGGTTAGACATGTTGTTTTGTGCTTACTGCTTACAGTAAATGAAATACTGTATACGTACCTCAGGTGAGCGAACTGATTCTTCAGTCCTAGCATGGGTTGCCAACATTATGGGATCGCTACCTTCCTTCATTTTCGGTAATACTTCTTCATATTCAGTCACTTTGTCGTTGAATGTTAGTTTTATTCCGTTGGTATCGCTGTCGTCAACAATCATGACTTTGCCGTTTTCCTTTTCGAGAACATAGTTACTGCGATTGTTACATGTTTTTATGTCTTTGATGTTGTCTAATCGGTATTCATATCGTGGAAATTGACCGATAGATTGGATTGTAATTCGTTCCACTTCTCTGATCCGTTCACCCAATACAACCAGTTTATGACCATTTATTGGTTTTTCTTCTATTTCCATATTACTAATATTATAGACTTGATCTTCTTCGATTTGATTCAGCCAACGCAAGTCAAATACAGGATCTCTAATTTCTCTTCCTTCTCTAATTTCTCTTCCTTCCCTGTCCATGAGGTTAAATCGTCTCTTAAGGGGTGACTCTGGCTTGTCGCGCTCGACCCAGTAGTGTTCTTGAGATTTCCGTTTAATGGTTATTGTTCCACGTGCCTTTACTGGATTAGTCAAATGTTGCCCATTTACGCCGTTGCTAGCAAGGTGCTGGTTTATCGTTCCGCCCTCTTCTGCCTGATCGTAATTTGCCATCTGTACACAAACAAATACAATAATTATTACTGCTTACTCTCAAAAATTGAAAATAATTATAGTGACGAGCCTACTGAATATGAAGGTGTTGGCAGTCAAAGAGTTAAAAGGATGCAATTTTCTAGCAAATTGTGAAATATAAGATAAAAATCCACATTTTGGTCAGTATCTGCCAACCATCATGTTCTCAGATAATCTTTCGAGTTTCTCCAAATTCTAGGGATTTTCCAATTTTAGATGCATGTTCGTTGAACTGTCTTTCACATACATGTGGTCACTGGTCAGGCAGTGTGAAACATTTCTCGCTCGTTGGTGCTGATGCATTAGTTTGAGATTAAGCTTCATTAACCTTGGGTCTTCATTAAGCTTGGCTGTTCATTGAGCTTGGTTCTTCATTAAGCTCGGCTCTTCATTAAGATTGGCTAGTAAACTCTATTTACAATGTTTGTAAAACAAACCTGTGTGCCAGAAGAGCCAAAATTTACATTTTCAGGGATGTCTGAAAATGCCCCACCAAAATCAGTCGGCTTGATGGTGTCACTGTTCTCGATAAAGAGGATGTTGTCACCTGAACACAATGTCATGAAAGATTTATAAGATAGGTAGGTAGATACATATGTAATAAATAAAACAATATCTACGTATACATATTTCGTGCGTATGTACAATGTACAGGGTGATCGTAAAGTCTGGACTCATTTGAATAAGCGTTACCATGGCCACGGATGTAAACAACGTGGGTTCAGAATGAGTCCAGGCTTTATAACCACCTTGTAGTTACTGTAGGGTGGTAGACCTATACCCTTCGATATGCCATTTGACACATTTAATGAATTTGTTAATTGAAATTTGATATATAATTGTGATGAGCTTTCATGTGCGTAATAATCCCTCTTACAGACATATGTGATCTTTAAACATATTGTGAAAAATATAGCAATTTTACTTCAAATGTCATTTATGCACAAAAATAAGATCCTATTGATCTCTCAATTGTATGTGGTTATCAAAGCGTTTAAAAATGAAGGATAACAGTTAAAGGTATACTCTAGGCAAATAGTATCTTTTGGGGGATGATAGGGATGGTATTGAAGGTCAAATTAAGCCTACATGCTAAGACAGTATCTTAACCCCTAGTATGTAGTTGGACTACCTTTGGTTAAGGAGAGCATCTCCCGCTAAGACGTTCTTCTTAGCGGGAGATGCTCTCCTTAACCAGAGTTAGTCTAACTACATACTAGGGTTAGGGTTAAGATACTGCCTTAGCATGTAGACTTAATTTGACCTTCAATACCATCCCTATCATGCCTCAAAAGATACTATTTGCCTGGAGTATACCTTTAATAATACCACGTAAAAAGTATATGAATAAAAGGTTCATCACAAACGTTTACCACCCAAGGGCAGACATTTTATATCGTAGTCTTCCTTCTCCAAGATGGATTACCTTACGTGTTACAGATGCCTATCTCACATATTACATCTGAATAATGACCACCAGGGCATTCATTGGTTGAGGAATTGGTTGTGATAGTAAAGAGCATTTTCAAGTTTAGTTTGTAGTTTTTCCGTAGGCGGATTCAAGATTGCAGAAGTAATGTTATGCAATTATATACAATAATAGCTGCTCCCTCAGTTGGTATAAGCATAAAGACTCTTTGGGCCCACGAATGGACGAGAAGGTAATAACGCATGTCACATCAGACCTTATGCGGAGTTATGCCTATCAACCTTTAGGTCCAATCACTGACCCCCGGTGTCCTTATCCATAATGACCCTTCGAGCACCCATTAAGATATACCTTGTAGTCTATATAGTCTTTACCTTTCAAGTGATATTGTCGTTGGTGAAGTTTTACGGCTGATGAGAGTGGTGTTCGGAATCCCGATCTTCTGAGTCCTGACTTACATAGTCGACAACAGTCACAACATAAATTTCGTTGACATGACATGCTTCTTTGTTCATGATTCGTTCCTCGCAGTCAATTCACCAACATTTCGACAGTTCAACTCTCAAATGAAATCTGCCTTGATTCATTGACTGAGATATAATTGTGTTTTCTGTTGTCCTTGACCTTGACCTTGACCACCTAATTCTTTCTTGACACCCATGTTTTTCTGAAGTGATGGATCTGATCAGCGACGCCCTCACCCCATTCCTAAATCGGTTTACGGCAGCGCTGCAATTGGACCTTTCCCTATGTTCATATTGTTCACATATAGCGAGGACAATGACAATGTCAAAATGTTAGTCTCTCCAAAACCATGCTTGTTCCTGTTCCTCTCGCACGTTTGTTCACTCTTCCGACGATAATTCTTCGGATCCTTGCTGCCCCACCCTCCTTAGACACGAGTAACGTCATTCGATTATGTCGGAAATCACACCACATTTTAGTTTATTGTTTAAAACGCCAATAATAAAATCGTCAGGAGATTAAGGACCCATCTTGCAATTTGCCAAATGTACAGAACTATGAGGACCATAATTCTCCAGTTCATTTGTTGGGTTGCGAGCTTCATGCATATCCATTTTCACCTGTTTACATAATTATGGTCCTCCATTTTACGTCTGTGAGACTGGTACTTGACATTGGATTCGTTCTTACGCTTTTCTAAGTCCACAATTAATATTGAAGTCCTGTGACTGGTTCCCATTCCTCAATTTCCAATTTTTTTCAAATCAGCGATCTCTACCGATTGTGACTGAATTAAGGCATTCATGGACGCCCACGTCACCCAGGCCTCAGTCAGTGACGTGACACATAGGCTACGGCACAACCGACACAATTGAAGGTTCGAACGATGTGTTGATCTTTGGAAGAAAGATATCACTCAGTCTGTTCATGTATCGAACTGTGAGATGTTTGCTGTCATCATCAGTATTTAGCAGTTCATCACTCCCACCAGGCACCAGTATGATATCACAAGAATTGTCCTTGTTCACAGATACAGTGTTTTTATTCCAAGAACTGAACTGTTCTTTCTCCTCGAGTGTTTACAACATCCAAACTGTCTTCTAACGTCAAACATTGACCTTCAAATTGGGAAAAATGGCAGCAGCCTCTGCCTTGCATTTATGTGACTTACTGTCACTTACCAGGTCAACGTCACATGGAAGCATCACTATTCTCACTTGGTACACTGACTAACACTGTTTGAATTGGCACCAATACAGGATTCACAGCGTTTAAATATCTCGCACAGTCACAAAGTCACAAACGGTCGAGCAGGATGGTCGAGGGGCCTTCAATAAGTTTGTATTCTGACCTAGAGGTAATTAAGATCAATTTAATGTAAAATGAAGAAAATTTAATGTAAAATGAAAATATTTATTTAGTGTCAGGTACAAAATTACTCATCATTAGGCATGTAATAAGCACACAAATGCCACACACGGTGAACCATGGAACTTGGAAGAGTGTCTACATCAGACACCTTCCCAAATGGTATGTCTCTACGACTAAAATTATATCCAAAGTTATTCAAAATTTCAAACATTCTACTTGAATGTCTCCTTAATTGTGCCGAAAGCTTAAAACACTGTGGAATAACCCCGTTGTGTCACGCCAAAATTGTGACAACTAAAAGTAATGTGCCAATCAATAAAGATGAGAAAAAGAACATGGAAGTGACTCCTAGATCCTGTGAGTCATGGGACTGACAGAATCGACACAGATTCGTAATGCAGTGGCATTCGCAAATAGTCCTATTCCTTCTTGGTCAGAATACGAATTTATCGCAGGCCCCTCAGATTACTTATTAAAATACGAACTTACTTTTGATGTCACCTGATACAATTTGGTACTCTTCGAGGCAGACAAGTACTTCTAGAAGCTGTAAGTACTGGTATGTAGATGGCAGGTGAGTGTATGTGCTGGTGCTTTCGGTGGATAACTGAGAACTCCCTGTGAATACATAGTAATTACTGTATAATTAAACTTTAACAAATCATGGAACATTGGGCAATTCTAAAATGTAATGTAATGTAAAACTTTGCTTATAAAGCGCTTATACATATTGTTTTATATGGACCTCATGGTCCACAAAATGTTGGTCTTACATCATGGCCATCCGAGAGAAGACATGAGCAGGAGTATCGAACGTACATCATGCCCTTCACAAAGTATAATTATCATAATTATAAGGATTCATGTTCAAATAATCCAGGAATGGCACTAAATCTAATATACGGGTAACGGGTCTATGTAGTATGTATTACCATTACGTATCTGAGTGGTGCGAGTCGTGCAACTGCACTGTGTTGGTTACTGGTTCAGGCCGCATTATTTCCATATATAAATAGATATATTAAATTTTATTTACTATTTATTAAAACTCTAGATTGAGTAGTCAATGACAGTCTTGTGTGTACTACTATACCGTAAAATGCAGTTGGTGAGCAAAAAGACATAGCTGTAGTATTGAATGCATTGTAGGAGACCCGTTTTGCGTGCTCCGTAGCAACTGAACGGTGGAAAACTGATCTGGACATTATCAACAAAATTTGTTCATATGGCATTCCTCTACCATATGTCGAAAGAATTTTTTCTCTAACTTGAGTGGTATTCGAAATATCTATGTTTCCACCGCAGAAGGCTGAAAGGCGATAATCAATATTTCTACCAGCTGTAGCAGTAGGGTGTGGCGGCAGTGTGGGGGTTTGGTGGCGGTATGGTTGTGGCGGTGTATGTGCAGGGGGTATGGTGGTGGTGGTCTGGTGGTGTTGATGTGGTTGCGGTATATGGTAGAGGTGTGGTGGCGGTATGGTGGTGCTGTGGTTACGGTGTGGTGGTGGCGTGGTGACGGTGGTTGCGGTGTGGTGGCAGTGTGGTGTTGGTGTGGTGGCGGTGTGGTAGGAATTGTTGGTGTGGCGGTGTTGCGGTGTGGTTTTGGTGGCTGTGTGTTGTGGCGGAGGTGTGGTTTTGGTGGCTGTGTGATATGGTGGCTGCGTGGTGACGGTGTTGGGACACCCGGGACAGTGTGGTGTGGTGGCGGTGTGGTGTGGTGGCGGTGTGGTGGCGGTGTGGTGGCGGTGTATACCATACACGCGACTATACCCTACTACTAGTAGTACTAGGCTACTATACATGGAATAGGGTGTATGTGTCACTGCAGCTGACTGTCTTGTCAATAATACAATGTCAAATTGTCAATAATACAAAGTTTGTGACGCTGCGCACTATGTACCATGCGCGGAAACGTAGATATTTCGAAAACCACTCAAGTTAGATAAAAAAAAATTTCGCCATATGGAGGAATCCCATATGAACAAATTTTGTTGATAATGTCCGCATCAGTTTTGCACTGTTCAGCCGCTACAGAGCATGCAAAACGGGTCTCCTGGCTACAATGCATTCAATACTACAGCTATATTTGCCCACCAACTGAGAAGCTATACCAACACACTGCAGCTGATACTTATTGGGAAAGTAGACGGGCCTTGGTTATTTCAGTCTAACCATGAACTGGAACAAGGGCCGCCACTTCCTGCCGCCGATCTACTCCCGTGTCATCCAGTCATGTGATCTCGGTCACATGACTTACTGACGTCCTGCTGTGGATGCCAGTCCCTGACGAAGTGTGGTGGATGCCGCATGAAAGCTCGGGTGAGCGCAATTTTATTTTGTTTAGTGTATAAGTTAAACTTAAATTCTTAATATTTCAGTCTA
>WNLI01142620.1:0-10120 GCA_025802215.1 Wirenia argentea
GTACACGAAAGCTTGTGTCAACATTTTTTGTATTTTAAATTAGTCTTTAAAAGTGTGTTACCACATATTTGTGTATAATTAAATTAATATATTTTACTATACTATACTATGTAAATCGGTGAAAATTAAAATTGACGAAAATTAAATATATAGGTTATAGGCTAAAATTAACACCGGTGAAAATTACCACCTCTACAGTAACCCACTTTTAGTGACGCTTCGAAGTGATACTGTCGTCTTCGTCACTAAAAGTGAGTTAATTCTTTTGGTTGAGAAAAAATAACAAAGTTAGAACCCAACAGAGTATGTGGACTCGTTTCGCTGGTTGATGTAGCATATAATCCGTCTAATGCAACAGCTTTGTAACACATTAAGCTTCTGGTACACTGTTTGAACGGGACATGATAGTGTCTGCTCCATACAAAGTGTAAGAATGACAATAGCAGCAAAACAACCTACACTTGGTGCGACTAATCCTAGGATATATTATCTCATTCACTCACCGACTAACTCCTCGTCTGGCTTGAGGATCATGGCAAAGCCAAAGTCTGAGAGATTCACATTTAGGTTTTGGTCTAGCAGGATATTTTCTGGCTGAAACACATGAAATTATATAATAATTAAACATAGTAATCCACAAAAAGAATTGTTGTTACTTTACATACAAATTATATGTCTAGTCATACAGTCTACTCCACTCAATCCTGTTAATATCAATTTTTGGTTAATACCAAGTATTTTCAAAGTCCCAAATCATTCTTTACTAAAGTACAGTATAATAAAATATTCCTTTTAATGTCAACTTGTAATTATAATGTCTATTTCCTGTTAATTTCAAGTTTTTGAAGCTATCAATTCAAAATTATATCGCTTATCAACTTTTACTCTAAACTGGCATTTTTCCACTAAAAATATTGATGACATACAATGATAAATTACCAAATTTGCTCATAAACAAGTAAAATTAACTAAATTAGATAAAGTTGCTATTCATCTTTCCAATGATTGTATCTAAAGCATTACCTACTTGATTGTATATCAATTTCATTAATATATATCAATTCCTGTTAATGTTCATTTCCTGTTAATGTCAACTTTTTGTCTGGTCCCGAGGAGTCAATATTAACAAGAATGCACTGTATCAATAAGTTGCTAACAGTAACAACTTTTTGTAATATTACATTGGGTAAGATCACTAAAGACAAGTCCAAAAGGTAGCTCGGATCACGGCAGCATTTGCACTTTCACTCATACGTCTACGCAGTTTTCGTGCAAAACAGACAACCCACCCAACTTGTGACGGACACTTTTCTGGCTAATAACGCATAGCATATAAGTCCTTGACCAACGTGTATTTGAAACTCGGGGCTATTACGTATTAGTCACAGGCAATTATACTATGCATTATGAACGACACTATACATTATCATCTACTGTATATACGCAATGAACAAACCTTTAAATCTCGATGTACTATGTTATTTTCATGTATGAAGACCACAGCTTGTAACAACTGACGCATGATGATCCTGTGCAAAACATGGCAAGGTAGAGTAAGGTAGGATAGGGGTAAGGTAAATCGCGATGTATGTACTATGTTATTTTCATGCATCATGTATTTTAATGTTACACTGCTTGTAACAACTGACGCATGATGATCCTGGGTATAGAAACGGTGGATTAGTTTAACCACATTGAAGTCTGTATTCATCCTATGTGGGATTAAATCAACAGTGATTGGAACCAGTGCAGTGACTGATGACTAACTTGATCCGATGTGGTTCACCTACTCTGGCGTCAATGATAAACTCAGGCACGGGAGGATCAGTGGGCTGTGGGGCGTTGCGCCTTGTCAGTGATTAGGGTTTTTCAGTCACCGACTTTTTCCCCAACTCGGGACATCATCATTTTGTTGGTTGTAAATGACACTGTCCCACGCAAACATTTACCTACATTATGCCCTCTTGATTATCTGTGTAGTATAGATCTAATTTCGTGTCTAGGTAGATCGATAGGTAGGGTACATCACTGCTTAGCGTATGTAGTTAACACCTTGTAATGACCACTCTCACTACAGGTAATATTTTGCAATTAACTTTGCATAATAATTTTTATGGTAGAGTGCTCGCCTACGCTGTGCCGGGGGTCCCGGGTTCAAGCCTAGGCCGCGGCAAATGTTTGCGTCATTTTCCCTGTGATTCTGTAATTCTCTTGGGCAAGGAACTTACCACTAATTGCCTACACTAGTTAATTCAGTGGCTAAATTGAGCATCTAGGGACTAGGTAGCTTGAGTAGGAATTCTACTAGGTTCTTCCCTCTGCCTTCGCGTAATGGAAGATGGAATAAATCCTGCCCACGTCCGGTGGTTTTCTCCGGGTACTCCGGTTTCTCCACCGACTCACTTTCGGCCAATTTAGACTGTAGCTGTTCATAGCTTGATTGTTTCGGGGCCTAGATGTCCCTGTCAATATATCGTGCATGCAGTCAGTCTACTGACTAAAACGCCTGGTATTATTATTATAATAATTATTACACTTTCATTGTAATTACCACGCTTACCTGGCTCGTTTTTCTGATATAGTGACGACGTCTGTAAGGTAGTCAAACAATTCGCCACGCTTACATCTGCCAAATATTTTATATTACAATTAAAGTGTTTTCTCTACCAGCAATACTGTATCACCCATGTAACATGCATGATTCCATCATGTTTACAATGATGGCACATCATCATTCCCATTCCCATGTCACAGTCTTACTGGCTGCTCAAGCAATGCGTACTCTTTACTACTCAATCTATAATTTAAAGTGGTACTGTACCTTCATGGTATAGTTTGCATGTCGATAGGGTGCCACTAGTATAGGCAAATAAGAGTATTTACTTGCCTCATTCATTCATGGTAGCGCTATTACCTCACTATACATAACACTCTAAACTATGCGTTTGAATGCTAAACTATGCTTTTGAAAGTGTGCCTAATGTTGGCGCGCATATATGTATAAGCCTACCGGGAACATTATATGCTTAGTAAATATGCTTATTTGCCTAGGCTAGTTGGGCCCTATCGACATGCAAACTATACCATGAAAGTATAGTACCACTTTAAGAATAATACATGTATGTTCGATACCCAATTATACAGCTCATATAGAACGGCAATGTACCTTGCCTTGCCTAAGAATACTATCGAGAACAGGGCACATGCAAGTGAATCCAAAGAATCCATAGAATCCAAAAAAACAATGTACATATTCTAATGTATAATAGTGTGGATTGAGCATCTTGCCAAAATGAATCAACAGATCACATAGTTACTTCTGGCTCTTCATATGTTTACAATCAAATTTATAGACCACTTCATAAAAATATATTACACAACATAATAATGTTATATTATATCCATTGTTATTATCATGTACCATAAAAACAAACATTTTCCCTACAATAAACAAGGTTAATCACAACATGGTGTAGATATAACATGGCTGATTTACTGAGAATTATATAATGGTAAGCATTTACCATTGTTTCTACATAAAAACATTCTGGATCATAGCCGATTAGGGGTACATATTAATAAAATACATACAATGAAAATACATCATCCACAAAAGGAAGAGCCCCTAGTTCACAGCTGTGAACGTGTAACATGTTGAAATGATGCCTAGAATGTCAAAAATCGATCCTATCCGTGTTGTAGAATGTATGGGAAAAGTAGCCATTTTGGCGTTAACATGCCCCTACAACATAGTACTCAAATTCCTTGGCATGGAAATACGCATCGGTACGCATTTACAACTAAGTGAAGTACAATAGTAAAATATATATTACAAAGTAAGATAAATAGTACCGTAGTAGCACCTTTATTACTCACTAAAAGATTCACGAGCTTTCAAATGTGAAAAACATTCTTCACACGTGATGAAGAATGTTGTTCACATTCGAAAGCTCGTGTTTTAAAATCTTTTAGTGAGTCATAAAGGTGTTACTACTATACTTACGGTACTACATATCTTACTTTGTAATATACTAATATATAATATTTTACTATTGTACTTATTGACTTACACGGCTACTCCCACAAATGCAATTAGGTGAATTGATGCTATGGTTATCCTGCCTTGCTTAGGACACGGAATCACAGATAGCTAGGTTTGTGAATTGTACATGGCGGGAATAGCTCAGTTGGTTACAACGCTGAACTGCTATTCTTTTAGTATCCAGGGTCGTGGGTTCAAAGCTCGGACTGTGCGATCAGTGTTTTTGCAGTTTTAACTGATTTCTCGGTGTTCTGTGAGAGTGCACATTTCCATAGCCTCAGTTTACCAATCCTGCAAAATTGGTAGTGATCGCATTATATTCGCCTTCACACGTGGATGTACTGTAACAGTATTTTGGGGGAGTAAAGTTGTGATACTTGTGCAGCTATTACACACAGATGTCATGTCTAGCATGGCGCAATTCACCACTGTTGACATCTGATTTAACAGGCATTCAGTACAGTACATATGTTTAGCTCTTCACGTTTGAATCCACAACCTGTCAGATCATAATGGCCGGGGTTCGAACCCATGGCCTGTTTACGAAGCCGATATGCTCCCGACTGAGCCATCCGCCAATATGGTGTAATTCACAACACATTATATAATATTAAATATACTCATAAAATGGTATTGTAGGCACTCACAATGGAAATACAAGAAATAGAAAGTTTGTCGTCTGGAATGAATCGATCAACTGAACTGAAACACAATGTGAACATTTACGTTTAATCTGTCGTTTATGACATTACAACATAGGAGACACAATGTGAACATATACAACATTACAACATTGTGCATGACTAATGCATACTACCTAGCCTGTGGGTACTTTGCATTAATTATAAAATATGCACAGGACAGTGAGAACACCATTGATCGGTCTTTCACATTAATCCATCTGCTATTATGCCCAGGCTACTAATTTGAATATTTGACCTTGAAAACCCTGGCAGGCTCGTTACATGAATTATAATCAGTCAGCTTTCATTGTTGTAAAATTATATACACAACTTTACAAAAAGGCGTCCATACTGTACAGAGCATTTTTAATTACAGCGACAATTGGGTGTAACGATATAAACCCTGATTTCACTGTCCGGTCGTAGCTATGTTGAGTCTTGACGTTGGTAGAGCAAACTATCGATATATCGCAATATAGCGTATTAATTTATATCCACCTCCTTGTCAAAGCCAGTTGTTGGTGTTGTCTTTGTGTGTGGTATACAATTGGTTGTAAAGATATAATGAGGCACTGTTGAAGTCACGTCTCCGTAGTTCAGTTGGTAGAGCATCTGTCCGGGAAACAGAAGGTTGTGGGTTTGGATCCTGTCGGAGGCACTGATTTTTTCGGCGAAATATAGTACCAATCTAATGAGATTTACTATGTTTTCCCATTTTATGCCAGTACTCAATACTCATCTATAGTACTCAGTCTCATTATGTATTTCTCACCATTAATAATACAGTACTATACTAATTGATTGAGGCAATTTTGGCACATTGACATGATTGCGGTCACTGTGAACTTGAACGTGGGTCACTGACACAATACCTATACACGTAATTAACCGGTATATTGATTCCTTGAGAGATCATTCAATTGATTGATTGGCTATGTACAGGATGTCAGATAGTGAGTACAGTACTACAGTAGTAGCCAGGAGTCAGCAGAGTACAAACTACTAGCCAGGTTAACTTGTTAAGTATCCAACAGATCTGGCTCCTACTCCATTATACGCGTTAAATTTCATTTTCAATCAAGGGACCAAACCATCAATAAAATACTGAATCAGTCAAGTACTCAATCAATTGATCTCGTGGAACATCTCTCCTTTGTAATGAAAACATCCACACCCAGCACAATCGAATGCGTAGAATAAATGTTAAGCGTGTATATGTAATATAGGCCTATATAATTATATATATCTGTGAATATGACAACCTATAATGAAAAAAATATCTCATGTACACTTTATTTACCACGCGAAGTACATTATATGCTGTAATATAGTCTTTTGAGTGTCAGCAATCCCATACGCCATTGGTTTTGACGAATATACAGTATACATCAGTGTTGCCAATGAACAAGTTAATACTGTGCATACGAAGAAAAGGTTAATAAAATATTACCGCCCGCATAAATATCTATTGTGCTATTGCCAGTACTTAACCTGTATATAAATCAGTTGTTACGAACAATTATTGCAATACTGTTTCTAGAAATAGATAGCAGAGCGTTTCACTCAGTCACTTTGCATCCAAGGTCATGGGTTCGAATCTTGGACTGAATGATTGGCATTTTATTCAACGTCAATCAAGGATTATAGAGCTGTATTTCCGTAGCCTGAGTTTATCATTCCTATACCTTCATTACTTTGTACATTGTCAAATTTGTATTGCTCGTATGTGAAATGAAGTGAGTGTGTACTGGTTGAGAAATTGGGCTTGTTTGATGCCAAGTGGCAACTCAACTTCACAGAGTTTCATCGAGAAAAAATTATATTCAACTGACATTTTGTATACGTAAGGCACATGAAAATTGATATTGGCACAACAAAAATTAGATTGGCACATAGTCTGGCACAAACAGTTTTGTACCCAGTGTGAACCCTGCCCGTCCCTCATACAGCCATGACATAAGATCGATATTTGGCGGAGTGTCCTAAAATGTGGCATATAAATATCACACTCTAACTGACCTTACTATGACCTTACTATAAGAAACGTGATATCTCGGGGCCAGATAAAGAAGATGAGCACTCTCTCATTAGGCCATAATGACCTTTTTAAGAGGGTTTGACATAATTGAGTAACCTTATAGAAGTGGGCTGTGAAGAAATTTACAGCAATCAATCTAATTCATATTATCGTCAATTATACGGGAATCATAATGGAATAATTATAATTAGAGGGAGAGTTTAATGGACGTTATGGAGTCGATTTTGTATGTCTCATTGCACTATGAATTTTAAATGCTAGATTCTAAAATAAAAATCATGGAACTTTGGAGAGTATCTTCATCTAAGGTGTTTAAGCCTGTCAATAAATTTTGTTTAATATAAGTAAAATTTAATTGAATTTAATAAAAATTGTCAATATACAATAATTATCAGAATCGTCAATTATCATTATTCGTAATGTATTAATATCAATTTATATGGTAATATTTTAAAGTGTTTTTAAGTGCTTTTAAGCTCTTAAAAACAAATATGAACTTGTAAGACATCAGTTTAAATCTTTAGCGAGGCCTTCATGAATCTTATTTGTACGTAACAACAACTAACTACTCAAATGTGTGCAGTAATACATTTTTATTGCGAGTATTTTTCGTGCTTTATACAGAATTCGTATTAATATTAAGGATGTCTGTATCTTATCATTTAAGGCTTATTGCAATATATTCAGGTAAGTATAATTAAATTGGCATTCAAAGTCCAAGTAAATTATTAAGATTTAATTGCGTACTTTTTGAAATTAGTACCGTATCTGTCTCTTTGACAATGTGGCTTTAGTAAAGGAATCATTTCTCAAGTTATGCTATTTGCTTATTATTGATCTATTTGTTTAAAAGTACACTACAAATTTTTAAAAAGTAAAGTTTGGGGTTTTAGTGCTACTTAAACACACATTTAAGGTATTACCAGTCGCACGCACCTCGATTTAACGTCTCATGCGAATGACCGTATAGTGCAAAATTTTAATATTAAATACTAATAACTATTTCAAATCCCAACACGCAATTTGTCTATTGTTCCAGTGTTTTGCCTTGGCGTAAGTGAAGCAGCAGATTACCCAATGTGCTCAACAGCGACATGTTACGGCTCTCTTGATCCACAACCAAAAAATAGGGTTAGCATTTTTACTTTGCATTAAGTTCGTATTTTTAGTGATGGTATAACATACAATACTTCCAATACATGCAAGCGGTGACAATACAGATTTGGCCTAATGCTTTTTCTCTGGGTAAATAATAGGTGGATGTTTTATTCATAGCTGAATACGATCACTAGTTAGTAGTATAGTATCATCACATGGACACTGGACAGACACTCAAAAAAAAATTTGTGCATTTGGTATACCGCACTTTCACGTTTGTCCACGTTGCCATGCTACAGGTGTCTCAAATGCGGGTGGAAAGCCCGGGAAAAATCCCCGAAAGTAGTGGCCTCGAACCCGCGCCTCTCGCATGAGAGTCCAACGCTCTAACCACTGTACCGATAGCTTAGCTAATTTACGCCATGGGGAAAGTCAGGTCGGTCCAGCATGTATCCTTATGAAACGCACCAAAACGAGCCAGTATGTGCTCCTGTAGGATACCATGATACCTAACTTACCTAAGAAAATTGGGTTTATAAAACTAGGCTTCAGCTTTAAGTTAAATACAAGAAAATGCATCTATATTCCACAGCTGACGAGTACGTGTCCTTGGATGGTCTACCTCGCCGGAAGGGTGGGGTATGCAAAGGGCTACTCCACAGCGGTTTATAAATCTGAACTTCAGCTTTATGTTTAATACAAGAAAATACATATTCCACAGCTCACGAGTACATGTGCTGGAATGGTCTACCTCGCGGGAAGGGTGGCGTACGCTAAGGGCTACTCCTCAGGGGGTTAGTTCATCTACGGTAATTTCTCTGTTCTTTGATCGGCAACGTCGTATATGAAATACTGTGCAAAAATTGAGATCCCCTACATCTACATCGGGGAAACAGGAAGAGTAGAAGAACTATAAGAAACTGAAAAACACATCACACAAATACAGACACGTATGGTAGCCAAGCTGTGGCCGATTGGTCTATGTCGACCATCCACTAAAATCGACCGTCAATTTGTACCTCACAAACGTTGTTTCCATCTTTATGCCTTCTTATCATGAGGGGGGGGGGGGCCTTTCAACTCTGGGGAGTGTGGAGCAGCCTAATTCCTGCCAAATTACCTACCCTTCGCAGGAATATTCCTAGTAATTTCGTACACTGAACTGGGACCAGCCGGACCACTCTTCTGAGGAATATGGCTGATGGTAATCGAAATAATTAAAGTTTCTATAACTAAAACTGTGATATCTCTACACTGTAGTTAGGTCCCAGTATCGCTGTACAAATGCACGATAAACTACCAAAATATTTCCAATATTTGAACCCATGGGCCACTCCTCCAAGTAGCATTTTAACCATTCATGATTGATGAACATGAAAAATCATAACTATTGTACCGATTTCAGACCCAGCGAAAAGGCGACAGGGATCATTCATGCACATAGGAGAGTTTATTCTATTGGGCACGACGCTCCTGGTTGGATGCCACATCATTCGCAAGTGTACCCTGAATTCTGTGCTGGAGTCACTACCATATGTCTGGTCGTTGGGATGCAAGTTGTAATGTGTACATGAATGTTCAATGTTGTCGTTGAATTATCAAAGGGGCGCAACTTCAAATAACATTTTAAAAATCTTATTACTTTTAATTTTAACACAACCATTTAACAAAATTTACTAGTTATGTTTCGATGACTCGCAGACAGAACTCGCCTTCCTCAAACCAACTGACCAACAAAATAAAAATTTTACAAGCGAAACTGAAAGTAAAAAAGTTTGTTTCCTGTTTTTTGGCACTTCTAATTGGTCTAGAGGTCCGTGCTTTTAACACAGTAACGGTAGAGTTGGAAAAAATCCCCAACAATTTTTGGCAAAAAATGTGCCATCTTATGATTTGTGTGGTCAACTATGGCAGTTTTTTTCGCGCATCTACACCCGATCTCATATTTTGCCACTAGAAAACGTGAAACTGACGATCAGCCATCATTGTTAGTTGGTCGGAGTAATTTCCGAAAGCTACGCCATTTTAAGAATGGCCTCAGTTTTTATAATAGTGAATAGCATCAAACTGGCGTACGTAACATAATGAAGCATACCTCATTTTTGAATTTGTAATTGAATAATATGACACAACACATCTATGTTTATGTTTGTATAAAACAGTTTTTTTCTGAAAAAGCAACCATTTTGCAGAACAGTTGCATCCTTTTGATGTTTCAATATGATATAGTCTTAGTGTTATCTAGTCAACTATTTTTAA
>WNLI01142731.1:0-10118 GCA_025802215.1 Wirenia argentea
CTTTGGTAGTCTTCTCGATGCATCAATCGATGGTGGCAGTACGATCCACAAATGTCACATGTGATTCTCTCTTGACACTCGCGAGCTTTATGCTTCCCCCTAAGACATCGAAAACATATCATTGCATTAAATAATAGGTCATATTTTTCTGGGAATGTTTTGTCCTTAAATGTTGTACAATCTCGGAGATCGTGACATGACTCTGTATGAATGGGACATAAACCCGGTGACGTGCGTTCCTTACAGATCGATGTATGCAAACACGTAATATCCCTCAATTCGTCACTGGAGCCAGTCACCTCTAGCTCTTCAATTCGGTCATTGTAATTACAGTCAGGTTCACAGCGGCGTACGCATCGCCTAGCCAACAGATTGCCACTGCTGGTGTAAATATCTGTGGGTGGTGCCTTCTGGTTGTTAGGCACATCTGGTAGTCGACGTCGCACTTTGCCCGAAGAACTAGCATCTGCTTTGGCTCCCATCACATTGTTCGAACTTACTTTGGGTGAGTTAGGTACGGACGACTTTGGGGTATTCGTTTGTTCCACTGTTGTCTCACTTTGAGGGGAAGTAGATACATGTGACTGTAACAATTCAAATGTACGGCCGTTCACGACGTTATCCCCATGGATTAACAACTCTTCCATTATAATATCGTCAATGACTTTTGCTTCCACTTCTGCCAACACTACAGCTTTTTTGGCGTATAGAATCGACAGTTTTCTTTGCTTCTCGGCTGCTAGCTTGGCAGATTCTTCTTGTCGCTCCTGGGCTAATCTCTCACGCTCACTCTCTTCGTCCACAACGGCAAGCTCTCTTTCTCTCACCAGTCTATCGATCTCTCTCTGTCTCTCCGCATCTTTTATTCTGACTCGTCTCTCTCTTTCCTTCTCATCTGCTAGTCGTTTGCGTGTGTGGTCCTCGGACATTCGCGTCAATTCGGCATCCCTTGTTGCTATCTCCTCATCAATAATAAGGGCATGCTTGGATGTTTCTATCCGGATACGTGCCTGGATTCTCGCTGCACTACTGGCGTTTGATATTCCGGATGCACTCGAACACACGCTCGCAATTTCATCGGACTCCTGCGGTTGGGTCAGCGAATTGGACATTGAACGCTTGAGTATTTCCTTTTTCGACATATCCATATCACCTCACTGTTTGTCCAACATATGTACAAGTCTAATCATTCAAATCTCACTGTCGCGATTGATGATACAATGCGGGATTATAATACTAATCACAAATACCGTTTATGCAAGTGATAAATGTATTAATAAAAATCGTGAGATTTTTGCATAGACTAGACTATTTACAAAAACTATTTACAGACTATTTACACTACTCATTGACTATTTACACTACTCATTGATCACTATGTACACTACTCATTGATCACTTGAAACTCTGCTCAGTTACTCTCACTACACTCAACTGTCTCTACACAACATGCAACTGTCTCTACACACAAGATGATGACGTCACAAATTGAGCTATCATAGATATAGTCAAATAGATAACATAGATTTGGTGACAGCTAGATGGTATAAAGTTGACAATGTTGATAAACATCACAAAGGCCGATTGGCAGAATCAATGTATAATACTGATGGACAAAATTTACGCACCAAAAAATGTATACATCACTACAGTATAAATGATGTTGTGGGTTTAAACTGTAAATGAGGTTGTAAATGAGGTAAATGAGTTTACAGTGTAAATGAGTGAGTTAGCACTCCGGAAGCTCCAGGCAATCCATGTGTCCTTGGGCAAGGCAGTTTAAACATATCCTCAATTTACTCAGTTGTAAATTGGCAGTGATGGCAACACTGAACTTCAACTCTGTACTTTCCTGTCTACTGTATGTACTAATGTAGGTACTAATGTATCGATTTTGATGTTTCATGTCTCCTAGCGTTGTTATGAAATTGGTACAAGTAACAAATGTACATAATGTTTACAGTCAGTTGGTTGTACATTTTATGTTAGGTTCAATAACAAAACCACCTTAACACAACCGGTTGTTGTCGTCACTCTGCAGTTTCAAGACACTCATATAAAAGTTTCATGACAGTCATAGCAGGTCATGTATCATAAAGACGTATCATAAAGATGGTATTACCTATTAACATAGCAAGTTTGTTACCACATATTGTGACGTATCGTTTGATGTGGCATATCTGGGTTAAGTCGCACAACACGGTATTGTACTGTGTGATAGTAATTTCTCACATTTGTCACTCCAATTGTATGGCACTTGAAATTGTGTGCGTTATTAGAGGGTTCTTTTGTGTGAAAGTCACATTCTATTTGTATGTATTTTGAGTCCTGAATCTAGGGCTTAAAGGTACATAGGCTTATCTGATTATCAGAAAGCGACACAAAGTCGGACGCCGGAAGTATTACGCGTCATAGCAACGTCGGTTTTTAATTTAAATTCTGACATAAATTAACCCTTTTCGTACAACGATGCCCAGAGACGTCATGACTAAATCGATACGGCAGTGGTGTATCATTGAAAGGGTCACTAATTTAATACAGAGAAACTCTGTCGGGACCCGACAGAGTTTCTATACACTAAAATGATTTTGTTCTTATTTTATCTACAGGTAAACCGCATTAGTCTGGCAGTTAAATCACAATTTAATCATCATATTTTGCGATGATACTGCCTAGAAAAATGATTTTAACACAAAAATCGCCTGTGCTTGTTAAAGGAATTAAAGGATAAATATCAAAACTTTTCAATTACAGGCGATGGCTGGTGTGGTGAAGTTTATAGATGCCACCAGCTTACCCAAACAATGTGTGAATGATTTCTCTCAACCTGGAAACCCTGTTATGGAGGTAAAATATTGATAATAATCTATTGCTGCATTTAAAGGTATTAAATTTCACAGAAAAAAATCAATGCCTCTAGCGGGATACGAACCCGCGACCTTGTTTGCCACACAAATACTCTATGAACTAGCTACGGAGACCTGAATTCTGCAGAGAAATCAGGGGTTACATATTTTACAACCAATTGTATTACCACACACCAAGACGACACTAAAAAGAACCTGACAGCGTTTTTCCATTTGCGAAAAATATATTTTGTAGACACGTATGTTTGATGAATAATGATATCCTATGAAATTAATGTAACATCTGGCTCTTGATCAGTTTATTTTGTAGATATGTAATTTTTTCATAACATTAAATTTGTTTCAGATCTTCTCCACAAAATCGGTGACGTTTGCTGGCCAGTCTATTGGACTCATCATTGCACGTAAGATTATCCTTAAATTCGCTGACGCCATAATTTGCTGATCAGTAAATTTGGCTTATTTCCCAGACTTTTGTGCTGACGTGTCGTATTTTGTGAGTTAAAATGCATTATAAATCTAATTTCGCTGATGCTAATTTGATCTGAAAACGTGATCGGCAAAATATACGAAAATTAACACTCGTCGAAAATTCAAGGATGTACAGTATTAATACAGTTGCTCTTCATAATAATATAATGAAGTTTTGTAAATATGATAGTGAGTTTACCATATAATGTAAATCGCTACATATCAAACTCTACTCGCGGTTGACATCAGGGGAATGTCGCGCTAACACATTGAGATGTCACAGTTAAGGAATCTTGGTCACGTGATAATGGGATACCCGAGATTTATTGACGATTTAATTCCGCTCTGATCGTCTAATATCGATTTTGTAATCTCTGCATGGATTGGCTAATGACAAATGGGTGGGATATTTACATTTTCAAACGCGCTTAACCATATTGTGCTAGGCACAAGCTATGTACCTTGTAGGAGTGGCTTGGTGTGTAGTTGTTGAAAAGACGCCGCGTTCCGGTTTTATCCAGCATAAAGAGATGCTATATCGACCCCGGTAGCCCATTGCAGACAAGGAATTTTGTCGATCACTGTCCCACCAGTGTTGTAATAAAAACCATACCCCCTCCCCCCCTTCTTGTTAAAAAACAAGTGTGCCTACATTTTTTCTTGTCACACCGGTAGGATAGAGTGATTGGCAAAAATGAATCCTATTATAAAATATGTGCGCATGACTTACCCTGTTATCTTTTCAATTTCCAAGAGATGAGCAGAGCAGATAAAGCAGCCAAACTAGTCAAGGTGACATACGGTACAAGAATGTCCAAACACCCATACTGACCATACCACAAGCTAAAGCTGCCAAATCTTTCTTCCCAAAGCCTTGTTACAACTTGCTGGTGGAACTATGATGTGCTGTTGCTACATGTGTTACTTTCAATTTCCAAGAGATGAACAGACAGCCCGTAGAGCAGCCAAACTAGTCAAGGTGACATACAAGAATGTCCAACCACCCATACTGACTATACCACAAGCTAAAGCTGCAAAATCATTCTACCCAAAGCCTTGTGACGACTTGGTGGTGGAACTATGATGTGCTGTTACTACAGTGTATTGTACTGTATAAGTGTGTAATTGATCAATGTATTTTTTCTTTCCAATTCCAGGAGATGAGCAGACAGCCCGTAGAGCAGCCAAACTAGTCAAGGTCACCTACAAGAACGTCCAAACACCCATACTGAGTATACCACAAGCTAAAGCCGCCAAATCATTCTTTCCAAAGCCTTGTGATGACCTGATCGTGGGGAAAGCCAAAGGTCAGATGGATATCGGATACGTCTTTTTAATAATTTTATATGATTTTCTTAAAAGCTGTCTTGCTGTTTGAAACCAATTGGAGTCACTATATTATGATGCCTAAACAGCTGTGACTTATGTCTTATTAGCTTTGTAATTAGTAATTAAGAAGCCTTTTACAAATTTTCCACCTTAAAAATCCACCTTAAGTTTTTTTAGTGCAGTCAATACCTCGTTGTTTGCTAACGTCACCATGTGGATAATTCAGAAGGAGGCACTCGCTCCAAAATATGAAAATAATTGCAGATACTATTTTCTAGCTGTACCACAATGTATCAAAAATTAACTTTCACGGCCGTCCTGGTTTAACCCCATAATTACTGCTATCACACAATATCTGGTATAACCAGTATCAGTATGTCTAATGGTTTAAAACACCACGAAAGACTACGTATTGAAATTCTTAATTGTATTAAGTGTAATTTATTTGACAGAGGCAATTCTAGCATCGCCTCATGTGATCAAGAGCGTGGTCACTACTCACTCACAGTACCACTTCCATCTTGAAAACCAGGTACATAATTATGCTTATGATCGATTGGCCACAATAGTAGCTTAACAAAGGATATGTTACAGACTTATTGTGAAATCGGGCTTATGGACAAATTTCATCTATACCACTTATTATTATGGCAAAAAATGTCATGTATTTAATGATATGGAAATGTTTTGTTAGTTTATTATTCGGAAAATCACTTACTGTATGACTATTTACGTGGAATATTTTGTAAGACATTGAAATCACGATATCGCTGGATCGCATGCCACTTTTCAACGTACATGCCTACTATCAACTACGGCGTATAGTACAGTATCGGTAGAATATTAGTTATTCTTCATTTTAGGTGTGGATCTGGGATAGTATATTCCCAAAGCCGTTTGTATTTCCCGAGGCCATATTCACACCTAAAATGAATAATTACAAATTTATTACCATTTTGGGCTTATAATATATTCCCAACCTCCATGTAATTAATTGTACAGTATGTACTCTACAACGCAGTACAGTCGCCGTGACAAATTTAGTATTGTTGAGTCGTCACAAACAGAAAAAACAGCGTCATCGCAGTAATATTTTTGACCTTGAGAATACAGGGAGATATTTTCCTGCTTTTAACCAATCAGAATCCCGGACATTTCTCAAAATGGTAATAATCACATATACAATTTTTTAAAGCATCGACATTTATGAATCATAAACTATTTACTGTGTACTTGCAGATAGCGATATGTATACCAGTAGAGGACGGATACATCATACACTGTTCTACACAATGGATGGATATGAGCCACACTATCACAGCACGGGCTATTGGGGTTCCACAGCACAGGTATATATTAACTCCTTGATTGCCAAAGACATATAAATACGTCATGAGAAGATGCAATTAATTATCCTGGGCGTCAAAGAGTTAAGCAATTAATGGTACACTAGATTCCACTCCGTGGATATATATAGCTTCAATCGCTACTATGCATACATCGTATAGTAGAAAATGTTTTAAAACGTTGTAAAGTCACGCCATATTTCAATTGATTGTTAGATTGATCATTCGATCGATCATTCAATTGATTGATGGATCGATTAACCCTCGATTGATCGTTTGATTGATCGTTTGATTGATCATACATATGTATACCAGTAGAGGACGGATACATCATACACTGTTCGACCCAATGGATGGACATGAGCCACATAATCACAGCACAGGCCATCGGGGTCCCACAGCACAGGTATATAAGCAATTAATGATACACTAGATTCCACTCCGTGGATATATATAGCTTCAATCGCTACTATGCATACATCGTATAGTAGAAAATTGATCTCTCGATTGATCAGTCAAACGATCATTCGATTGATTGTTTGATTGATTGACCATTCGATTGATTGTTTGATCGATCATTCGGTTGATCATATGCATACTGGTAGAGGACGGATACATCATACACTGTTCGACACAATGGATGGACATGAGCCACACTATCACAGCACGGGCTATTGGGGTCCCACAGCACAGGTACGTAAGCAATTAATGATGCACTAGATTCCACTCCGTGGATATACAGGATGTCCGGAAATTATGTTACTTAATAATTATAATGGTAAATTATACTAATAAAATTTGACTAACCCCGCGTCTACGCCTCCAAGTTCAGAAACCTGGAAGACATTATGGATCGTCATGTAAGATACGGGTCTACCAAGAGACAAAAACCAGCAACATGAGTGCATCGAGGCTCAATGGTCTCGCATTAAAAAGCAATAATCCAGTGGATGGCATGATGCGCCATGAATAATAATCTCTGCAACACGAGTCGCGTGAATACGACGTCATAATTTTAGTCATAAAATAAAGGCGTCTTCCAAAAAACGACGTTTCGCGCCGATTTTTACACACTATGATATCCTGGATAGCAGATGGTCGATCTAGTGTTATTATGTTTATGGTGATAAATTTATAATTATAGCTATTAAGTAACATAATTTCCGGACACCCTGTATATAGCTTCAATCGCTACTATAAATACATTGTACAATAAAAAAATATTTTAAAACGTAAAGTCACGTCATATTTCGATTGATTGTTAGATTGATATCTCGATTGATCATTTGATTGACCATTCGATCGATTGATTGATTGATTGATCATTTGATTGATCGTATGTATACCAGTACAGGTTGGATATATCATACACTGTACCCAATGGATGTATATGAGCCATACTATCACAGCACGGGCTATTGGGGTTCCACAGCACAGGTACTAGTATACTGTACGACGTACATAATCATATTAAATTTAATCAAAAAAGTCCCCCGTCACTACCATGTCCGTAGCAGACTTCTCTGCATCTGAGTACCCGGAGAAAACCACCAGACGAGGGCAGGATTTTTTCCATCTTCCATGACTAAGACAGTAGGAAGAAGCCAGTAGAAGCTACCCAGTCCCCAGATGCTCGATTTAGCCACTGAGCTAGTGAATGCATGAAGGGTTACATCAGTCAAGCAGCGATCCCCAACACATCCCCAACTTCAGAAGTTCGTCTCTATGGCCACATTAGCATCGGTGCCCTCTTCTGTACTGGTTGAGGTTGAAGGACATGAAAGCCCTGAACCCTCATCAGACAGGCGCCCCCAAACAACGACTAACTAACTGATGGATTGATTGATTGATTGATTTTATGACAGGATCAGTATGAAGGTGAGAAGACTGGGTGGTGCGTATGGGACAATCTGCTTATCCGGACAGAATCGTTGAATGGATGTGCGTCTGAATGAAGAATGGTTGGTAGGCTTAGTTGACTGATTGGTTGGTTGATTGATTGATTGATTGATTGATTGATTTTATGACAGGATCCATATGAAAGTAAGAAGACTTGGTAGTGCGTATGGGGCGAAGCTAACCCAAAACTTCATTGTGTCATCAGCGTGTGCCATTGGCTAGTTAGTTGACTGATTGTTAGTTGATTGATTGATTGATTGAATTTATGACAGGATCAGGATGAAGGTGAGAAGACTTGGTGGTGCGTACGGGGCAAAGCTAACCCAAAACTTCATTGTGTCGTCAGCATGTGGCATTGCCTCTCTTAGTTGACTGACTGATTTATTGATTGATTGATTGATTGATTGACTGATTGATTGTTTTTATGACAGGATCGGGATGAAGGTGAGAAGACTTGGTGGTGCGTACGGGGCAAAGCTAACCCAAAACTTCATTGTGTTGTCAGTCTGTGCCATTGGCTAGTTAGTTGATTGACTGATTGATTGGTTGATTGATTGATTGATTGATTTTATGACAGGATCAGTATGAAAGTAAGAAGACTGGGTGGTGCATAAGGGGCAAAGCTAACCCAAAACTTCATTGTGTCGTCAGCATGTGGCATTGCCTCTCTTAGTTGACTGATTGATTGATTGATTGACTGATTGGTTGATTGATTGATTTTATGACAGGATCAGGATGAAGGTGAGAAGACTTGGCGGTGCGTATGGGGCAAAGCTAACACAAAACTTCATTTTGTCATCATCATGTTATGTAGCTAGTTAGTTGATAGAATAATTGGTTGATTGATTGCGCCATTAATTAATTAATTAATTGCGTCTCTTATAATGCAAGCGTGATTTGCATTCACTGTTAATTAGTTGACTGATTGATTGATTGATTGATTGATTGATTTTCTGGCAGGATCAGTATGAAGGTGAGAAGACTGGGCGGTGCGTACGGGGCAAAGCTAACCCAAAACTTCATTGTGTCGTCAGCGTGCGCTATTGCCTCTCTTATCATGCAAGCGTAAGTTGGCTTCACTCTATAAAATTATGATGTGGACAGTATTTTAATATGAATACCTTTTGTAACATACTGTACATGGAGCGTCTTTTTACACATTTCTGTGACTCAAAGGTGGTAGAAATACTTTTTGAGAAAACAACCATTTGGCAGTAGGATGCCCTTACAAGTTACAACACAGTACTCCTCCAACCTGTTATACTGCCTTGCCCAAGGATATCCCAGTTTAGCTAATTGAACCCACAATCGGTCATATAGGCGAGGCCTTGATTCGAACCTACACCCTTCTGCTTACACCGCAGTTCGCAGATGCGCTCCCGACTGAGTTATCCATGCAGATTTTTCATTTGCACTAAACATGTAAATTCATAGCAGAGCAAAAATATAAAATACACACTTTCCATGTGACATGCTAGCCTATGCTACATTAATATAACCGACAGTATGAGTGATCTATACATATTGATTTACCAGTGTTGTAATGAAAAAGTAGGTTGTATAGAGTTTTTTCTTGCTATGCAATATGAAACTACAGTATAATATATTATGTATGCTAGATGTATACATGTTTCTTGCTATGGTAATGTAAAACACAATACATACATAGTACATGTGAAGTGTTCGGTTTCCGAAATCACCTTTTAAATGTCTATATTGGTAGACAAGCCGTTTTGGCAGCTACTTCACATATTGGTCCTTCACATGAGACCCTAAATCGTGGTGCCATGTTCTCAACCTCACCTTGCATACTGACCCTGATGCATGTAAAAGATCATGTAGACCTCTTTGGTAAAAAGACGTCAGGCAGACCATATTTCACCTATTTTCTTTCGTTTCGAGTATGGAAATGACCGCTCAGGGTGCATGTCATACCAAATTGCCTGCAGTCTATGTGCCCCACCAAGTGTGGTCATGCTCAGCAATGAACAAAACGCTTATCGTCATTACTACACATACAGTATTCCCCAATGTGCATTCATTCTTTCAGAGACTGAGAATACCGTTTTTCGAGTCCACTACCCTCTGCCACACTAATAGGCAGGTTAAGATGGGACGGATCTGGAGATGGAGGAGGAGTTCGATATAGGTCAAACCATCTGCGCATGCTCCGCGAGGGATTCCCCCGTCTGCGAACTCCGTCGTC
>WNLI01142842.1:0-10118 GCA_025802215.1 Wirenia argentea
CACATTCTTGTACGTTCCATGCCAGATCAGAAAAGGGTCACATTCTTGTACGTTCCATGCCAGATCAGAAAAGGGTCACATTCTTGTACGTTCCATGCCAGATCAGAAAAGGGTCGCTCAAATGGGGTGTTTGTTACTGTGCAGGACAGTTGTTGATTCATTCAATGTATTGTTATGACCAGATCAACCCACTGCTGTTGTTCGTTATCTTAATACATCTTTCGTAATCCAATTAGTGGCACTGTAAATATTACCCAACATATCATAAACGATCTTCCAAATTGATAAAGCAATTCACTTTGCATGCCATTACAGTACAGTAATACGTAACATTTCCAGATATACAGTACTGACAATACTGTAAAGTCAGTCCACAGTGAAGCTATGAATCTAATGATATTGACGATCAAATATGTTTTGTGACATCATGAATAGAATTGAGATTGTCGAAATAACAGAGAACCTATCATGAAGCTATGAATGTAATGATATTGACTTTTGATCAATATAAGTTTTGTGACGTCATGGATACTGGGATACACCTGTTTCACTTTTCAATAAGTTGTTGAAACTAACGATCATGATATATTATATCTCTATATCATGTAGCATATCAGATTCTTGCAAATAACACTGTCAACTATTAATTGCAGGACCATCAATTCTCTCAGCATGCTGTATTGTTATGTTTAGGCTATGTACAGCTGTGACATGTTGCTACTATTGTGAATTATTATTATCTTCAATCTTTTGTAATCCAATTCATCATCACCATCAACCAATTACGGAGATAAAATTGTGATGGCAAAATCTGACATGGGTCGCGTGACTCGCGTATTGATGTACTGCTATATATTGTCCCGCTATATATTGTCCTGTACTCGGAGTACTCCTATATAGACCAATTTATAATGATATGCAAATTAATATGCCTGTAGTGGCCATGTACTCAGCTTGTGGAGGCGTCTTTTGTTATCAATGTTTGTAAAAATTTCTATGGATTCATCTATTTGTACAGCTATATAGTTTTCTGTCTATTGTGTACAGTGATATATTCCAATTTTATTTAAATTTATTTCATACAAAAGGATGCTGCTGTGACGTTATTATGTACTGACTATAGTACTATCAATGTACTTATTGTACTATGAGTCTATGACAGATTTGTATTATACAACTAGGGTCGCATATATCTCAGCTGGGACTGATAAATCAATATTGCATCTATATGAACTTCCTCTTACACATTACACATACGGTATTTGAATGTGAAGTGATTGTCAACATTCTACCAAAATCATATTCTTATGGAAACTATGTTATTACGTTCCATTTGGAAAAAATGTTGAGCTTTATGCATGCCTCTTTGCACATAATTTTTGGGATTTTTTTTTATAGACTATTGTTTATTTTGCTGTGTGGGATTGTGTCTGATCACACAATGTGGCCTTGGGATGGGTGGACATGCTGTATTTTGTGAGTCAATAAAATATGTTGTATTTTGTTTTTCAGAACACCAATTCGTCCGACTCGATGCGTCTGTTTTCCCTTCTGGCCCTCGGAGAGATTGGTCAGCACATGTAAGTAAATGCATCGTGATTATGGTTCATTACGTGTCATCCACAAGTCATCCAATTAGATTACTTTTGGACTTACCAGCATTTTAAAATAATAAGTTATAGTGGAGGAGGAGGTAGAGAAGTACTGTAATGCTGACTAATGCTTCTCTTTCTTTCCTTCTTTTAACCATCCGTAGATGATCTGATTCCCTTTTTGGGTTTCAGATGGATCGTGTTCCCTTTTTTGGGAGTTTTTAGCCATCTCATATTGAGGATCGTAATCCGTGAACTTTAACCACTTGTGGTCCGAAAGGGCTTGCCAGGCGTAAATTAGCTAAGCTCAGTACACGCCTCGATAACAAATAAACACACCACCATGGAAAATCCCTACTTTCTCTACCCAATAAACACTAATTTATTTAAATCTTTCAGTACATTAGCAAATACCATGTTTTTCAACGAATGACAAATACCACTAAGAACTCCTAAAACAATGAAAATAATTATAAGGGGACTCAGTAAATGTTGTTAAATTTGTGATCATTAATTCATTCTGAACTGTCTTACAGAGACCTAAGCATCAGGAAATCCCATCTGTCGTCATAGATTCATTCTTTTCCAATGAAACATTGTAGAGGAAATGCCAACTAATGAAATATCTTATGACACTATCTGTAGTCATAGATTCATTTTTGTCCAATGATTTTTTTATAGAGGAAATCTCAACCAATGAAATGTCTTACAGAGACCTAAGCAAGGGGAAATCCCATCTGTCGTCGTAGATTCATTCTCGTCCAATGAATCTTTTTAGAGGAAATATCCACCAATGAAATGTCTTACAGAGACCTAAGCATCGGGATATCCCATCCGTCGTCATTGATTATTCTCGTCCAATGAAAATTATTGTATCGAAAGCCCAACCAATGAAATGTCATACAGAGACGTAACCACCCATCTGTCGTCATATATTCTTTCTCGACCAATGAAACTTTTTGTAGAGGACATCCAAACCAATGAAATGTCTTATGAGACTATCTGTAGTCATAGATTAATTCGTGTCCAATGACATTTTTTATAGAGGGAAGTCCCAACCAATGATATGTCTTATGATTCTGTTAGTCATGGATTCATTTGTGTCCAATGAAACTTTTTGTAGAGGAAATCCCAACCAATGAAATGTCTTACAGAGACCTGAGCATCAGGAAATCACATATGTTGTCATAAATTTATATTCATTCTCGTCCAATGAAACTTTTTGTAGAGGAAATCCCAACCAATGAAATGTCTTACACAGATGTAATCGACGAGAGATCCCATTTATGGTCATAGATTAATTATTGTCCAATGAAACTTTTAGTTGAGGAAATCCCAACCAATGAAATGTCTTGCAGAGACCTAAGCAAGCAAGGGGAAATCCCATCTGTCGTCATAGATGCATCTCATCCAATGAAACTTTTTGTAGAAGAAATCCCATTCCCAGCCAATGAAATGTTTACAGAGACCTAAACATCGGGAAATCCCATCTGTTATCATAGAGTGATTATACTCATCCAATGAAACTTTTAGTTGAGGAAATCTCCAACCAATGAAATATCTTATGAGACTATCTGTGGTCATATATTCATTTCTATCCAATGAAATTTTTTAGTTGAGGAAATCCCAACCAATGAAATGTCTTACAGAGACCTCAGCAAACAAGGGGAGATCCCATCTGTCGTCATAGATTCATTTTCGTCACACAACGAAGAAGTCAAATCTGCTGCATCATATGCTTTGGGTTAGTTTCATTATCCGTAGCCTTTGTGCCACAGCCTATTAAGTAAAAAAGTAAGGCGTCACATTTCTACACCGTACTTTTGGATCTTTTCTATCCGGGAAATGTTGGTTGATAATACATGACCATGCTATAGGGAAAGTGCTGCTAATGCGCTAGCTAGCCTTTTACCATACCGCATAGCCTTACTCCCCATCCAAATCTTACTCCATCTACTGAGAACCAGCATAGTCGGTACACACTTCCTACGTGGGTCAACAGAGGCGGTCACGTGAGATGCCTTGCCTAAGGACACCACAAAGAACACGCACACACAAAAAATAGTGAGTTATAACAGGTGGTGATATTTAAAAAAGTGGTTGTAACATACGTAGCAAGTTGTGACATGTGCATAAAAGCTGACATGTAAAAAACATCGAATATCGCCAAAAAGACTGAAATCCACTAGATTGTTATATATTATAGCATGTTTTGACTGAAAATCGACGAATCGAACTGGATTGCATCACAAAAGACTGATGTTATTTACCGATATCATACAGATGTTTATTGGATTCCAGTCTTTTGGGTGTTATCCGATTACTTTTTTACATGACGTCAGCTTTTATGCGCATTACATCACAACTTCCTACATATGCATAAAAGTTTTGTAGTTGCGACTGACGCTTCAAGACCAACTTTTATCATCAAATTGAAATTTTTTGGTGAAATAGACGGATCACGTAATTAAGCATCTATCACCCACTACTTATGACAAAGACGCGCTAGACCTATCCAAGCTCGACCTACGATACCCGACTTCGCCGCGCCGGCACACTCGTGTATCATAGAACTCTGTTGGATAGCGTGTCAGATATCAAAATAGTGGATCAAAACTGCTAAATCCGTTGTATCCGGCTGGATATCAGTCTTTTGGGTGATATCGAATCCATTTCGATTCAGCGATATTCCGTCAAAACGTGTTTCATCATTTTTCTTTTCCAGGCAAAATAAGTGTAGGAAACCTGCCTAAGTTCCTCCCCATTGTGCTGAGGGAAATCGAAACCCAACCGCGCCGGCAGTACCTCCTACTTCATTCTCTCAAAGAGGTATCTACTTAATTGTAGCTTTCAAAACGGAATTATTATTTTCCAGACCACACCTATGCTACTAAACTGGTGAAATCGACCTTGGCGTAGGCCTTGATGTAGTATCATAGTATGCCGATAAATTGGTCCTGTCCCAGTTGAGGGTTGAGTTTCGGTGTGTGCTGCCGATTTTACACAGATATTAAAACTGTGCAGTAACCACATTAAAACATCCAAAAGTAACCCATGTGACTTGTGTCCTGTCCTGTCTGTTTGAAATAAGCCAGTAACCTACGTTCAGGTTACGGCTAGGTTCCCTTTTGATAAATCCAGGAACCTATACAGGTTACGGGATTAGTAACATTAGCAAGTAACCTATACCACAGTGATCCGTTATACTGGACAATATACTACAATGCAGTGAACCAAGAAAAGCGTCATCTACGAATGAAAATGAACATCACACATTTCCCTAGCTCAGTTTATAGATTGTTACCGATCCGGTATAGTGTACTTCTTAGCTAGAATATTTATACAGAGGGTTTTGAAAGATTTTAATCGCATGTGACCATTTTCACTGAAGTGGCTTTTAATCGCATGTGGCCGGCCACATTCATTGAAGTGGTCATTTCCCTCACCTGGTGATGTTTAAAGCGAGACCATCATGTGATTTGACGGATCGGACATCCTAGTAGATTCCGAGTAGCAATGTTCAACTTTAGATTTCCTTGCATGAACTATCATACTTTTACTTTTCTTTTTGTAGATCATCAGCTCCGAGTCACAAAGCACGAGTGGAGTTGAATCGCTCAAATCATATCTACAAACCGTCTGGTGAGAGCTATTTTTTGTACAAACTTAACCCTTAAAGGGCTGAATTACAGTAATTAATTAGCATGTATGTACCTTGTTCAACTATAGTTGTGTCCAACCCTCCAAAGGTTAATTGAACTTAATTAATGAAATAAATTACAAGTACAGTAATTGTGTGTGTGTACTGCTGCTATAGCTCTTTATGACTGGTCTTGCACCATATTCCTTTGTTACTTATTTATCTATTATTCTTGCAATGCGATTCTTGTATAATCTTCCTCAAACTGAACTATCACGCTTTCAAAAATTCACAAATAGTGCTACCAAATGCCTTCATGCCTGAGGGGACAGAGGGTGTGTGTGTGTGAAATAGCCATACGGGTATGGTATGAAAGGATATGTTAACTTATGTTTTTAATTTCGCAGGTCAATGTTGTTCAACCACTGCGAATATCCAGAGGAAGGCACACGTAACGTTGTGGCTGAATGTCTTGGAAAACTGACGCTCATTGATCCAGTCACGCTCCTCCCTCAGTTGAAGGCTCACCTACAATCAAGGGTCTCCTTCTTTTGGCTACCTCTCTTTTTCTCTCCAACTACCTTTCTCTCCCTCCTACTTTCCTTTCTCTCCTCTCCCTCTTCTTCCCTATCTCCCCTCCCTCTCTTTCCCTCTCTCGCTCTCTCCCCTCCCTCTCCTTTCCTCTCCTTCAGTTCCTCCCCTTCCCTCCAATGCCTGTCTCCCCTCTATACTCTCTCCTCTGCCTGACCCTCAATACCCTCTCCCCTCCCTCTATCCCTACCTAGCGTTCTTCTTTTCCCCTCCCTCCCCTCCCTCACTTCGATTTCTCTCCCTCCCACCTCTCTCTGTCGCTACCTCTATCCTTCCTCTGCCTTCCTTTTTCACCCTGCTACCCTCTCCCTTTCCGTCCTTCCTTTCCGATGTTTGGAATTGGGTGAGTTGGAATTAAGAGCTGAAAAACATAGAGCAGATGTGGGAACAGTAGAGGGCGGCATGACAGATGGTAGAAATTAGAAATCGGCGGAAGAATATGGAGGGAGAAAAAAGAAACCAGGAAAGATACGAAAAAAATGGAGATGGTTTGTAATGAATTAGTGATTGAATTCCTCAGGTCAATGTTGTTCAACCACTGCGAATACCCAGAAGAAGGGACACGTAACGTTGTGGCTGAATGTCTGGGCAAACTGACGCTCATAGATCCTGTGACATTGTTGCCTCAACTAAAGGCGCATCTAGAGTCGAACTCAGCTCTCACACGCAGCACCGTTGTCACGGCGATCAAGTTCACCATCAGCGATCAGGTAGGTAGTAGTTTAGTTTATAGGCGAGAGAGAGGTTTTTACACGTCATCGTGTTGCTCAGTAGTACATACACATTACACAATATTGTTTACTTTTTTGCCGTACCGAAATACCATGACATAAGGGGCAGTAGCTGAATGCTAAATTTCTCGACTAAACTTTGCCCTAAAGGTCTTGGGATCCCGTGTTGAAGCCTGGGCTGAGGCATGCCATTTTTCCTATGTTGCTGTAATTATCTTGGGCACGGAACTTACCGCTATTATCGTTACTTGTTCAGTGGCTAAATTGAGCAGCAAATGTCTTCGTATTGGGTGACTTCTTCCTACTGTCTTCGATTCGAGTCATGGAAGATGGGAATATCCTGCACACATCCTGTGGTTTTCTTTACTTTTCCACCTAATCACTTTCGACCACTTTAGACTGTAGCTATTCATAGCCGTGGACTAGATATTGCTGTCCCTTCATTGTGCATGAGGTTATACGTCTCAGCTCAGTCATTGTCCGCTAAATGACTAAAACTCTGGACATTATTAAAAAATGCAGTTACATATTATAGGCGATCATGTATCAGCCCTCAACTATAGTACCATAGCCAGTTCTAAGAACTTGCTTCTTTCCTACCCACCCCTATCTCCATCCATGTGTCCATCACAACCATAAACTGGTCCTTTGTCTTTTCCAGCCCCAAGCCATCGACACGCTCCTCCGTACATCAATCGGAGACTTCCTCAAAAAGCTCCAAGATCCTGACCTCAACGTGCGTCGCGTCGCTCTGGTCACCTTCAACTCTGCGGCACATAACAAACCCATGCTTATTCGTGATCTCTTGGATAGTGTGCTGCCGTACTTGTACAATGAGACGAAAGTTCGAGTAAGTTTCATTTCGCGTATATTTTGCAAACATTAATGGCCAACGTGCGCTGTGTCGCTTTGGTCACCTTCAATTCTGCGGCATATAACAAGCCTATTGTTATCCGAGATCTGCTGGATAGTGTGCTGCCATACTTGTACAATGAGACCAAAGTGTGAGTATGCATTTGTCATATGTTTGGTAAGTACAAGATACTATAATAAAAGTTGTTTTTATATTCTATCCTGTAGTGTATAGTGTATACCCACACTTTATCTCACCCTTTGGATTGATATTGTGCTGTCATATTTGTACAATGACACCTCAAAGTATGTGTAAAAACTAAAAGTAAAGTGTTTGAAGTACTTGAGGAAAGCAGCCATTTCTGGGTTAGCATTCCCCTACAACATAGTAGGTACACCCCCAACTCAAATTCCGGTGTTGCCATCGAAACACTACTTTTCATTTGGTTGAACCAAGTATATGGTTATGCTGCCATGTCCTCGGATACATGGACACGGTGCCTCAATAGCTCAGTCTGGTGCGCGTTGGATTTGTAATCATAAGGTCATGGGTTCGAACCCCGACCGGCGCAGATTATTGAGAGATTGTTACACACACGTGCGACTGGTAATACCTTAAATATGTATTTAAGTAGCACTAAAAACCCAAACTTTACATTTTTACTTTTGTCCATTCGACAGCTCGGTTTAGGAATTTAACCCACAACCTGTCAGATCACCGCCACCGGGGTTCGAACCCACCACGTTCTGCTTACAAGGCTGAAGCCCACTTATATTCTAGAATCTAGCTCTTCCTATCTCAAAGCATCAACGAATATCGTATCATATGCATATCTTGATACGATATGCTGTTGTCGGGGAATACAGTAGTTCAAAATTTAAGAGCAAAATACTCAGTTCTCAATAATATGACCACAGTTACGATTTCATACCAATTTAATTTAATTGTACATCTTTGTGTCACCAAGGCCAGAACATAGTGTTAAATAATGATTCCCTTATTGTTCTGTACAAACTATTCATTTTGATTACTCTTTCCAGAAAGAATTGATCAAAGAAGTGGAGATGGGCCCATTCAAACACACAGTTGACGAGGGTCTAGATATACGCAAGGCTGCTTTTGAGTGCATGTACACACTGCTGGACTCTTGCCTTGATAGGTATGTAGTTTTGTATGTGTATGAAACACAAATAAGTGCAGGGTAAGGAAGGTAGACTGTTCACCTTGGTCCAAACTTTGTATGACATTTTCCTTGTGTAATTGTATTTCTCTTGGGCAAGGAACTTACGGGTGCTTGCCTAAATTGAGCATCTGGAGACGGGTAGCTTATGTAGGAATTCTGAGTCAATCAAAGATAGAAAATATCCTGCCCACATCCGGTGGATTTCTCCAGGTACTCAAGTTTCCCACCATCCACCTGTTAAAAGGTTTTGATTACTTTTAGTCCGTTCTATAAACTTGGTTTTTGACATTAAATAAATTTATTAAATTAATTGTCTCGAAAACGCAAGTCAAATAGGCTACTTCCGCCTGTTGATTAGTGTTCATCGCAGTCGAAGTTCCCATCAATTGACAGGTATTGGCGTGGTGACGACTACACCATTTTTTCTTGTCTATGTATTTCAGATTCTGAATTATGTAGCTACACTATACAATAATGTTATTTTTGCAGGATCGACATTTTTGAGTTCCTAAACCACGTTGAGGACGGTCTGAAGGACCACTATGACATCAAAATGCTGATGTACTTGACACTTGTGCGGCTGGCTGTGCTTTGTCCACACACTCTACTACAGCGTTAGTTTGGGCACTTATAATATTGGTATTAGGGTTGTGCTGAAACCAGGATTTTGAATTTTTACCGAAACTATACCGAAACCCGTGCTACCGAAACGAATCTGTACCGAAACTGTACCGAACCAAAACTAAAATTTCTTCTGAAACAGAAATTCTTCTGAAGCCTTATAACACTTTTCATCTAACACTAAATGAAAAAAAAAATCAACTTTTTACGAGTGATGAATCTAATTTGTGATACCAGAAACCATTCAATATGATACCGAAACTCAGAAATTTGTCAGAAACTATACTGAAACTCAAGAAGTTTCAGTAAAATTCATGGATTTGCAAACCAAAACAGTTTCTGGAATTATATAAAGTTTCGGCACAACCAAAACTTTACCGATACCCATAGTTTCGGCAATATTTTACCGAAACCGTTTCGGTAGAAAACCCTAGCCGGAACCAAAATATCATACTTTATCTGGAGTGTATTTTTACTATGTGGTGACCTTGGACTGCCTGTGTTGACCAGCTGTAGGAAATTTTAAAAAATGTGTGCATTTATATACCACACTTTCAGAATCTGTCCATGTTGCCATGCAGGAATCTCGCAAATGCGGGTTTTGCAAGGCCAGGAAAAATCCCACGAATGGTCACAGCCTAGGCACGTACCGACAGCCGAAGTACCGAATGTGCATATTCTTTTTAGATAGAGTAAGCATTGGTGGGGGACTAACGGTGTACGGTATTGTAAACCGCCAGCTGGCTCGCATTAGGAGTGCCTTCCCTATAGCCTGGACGGTCACGTATTATAACCTGACATTTACCAGGTAGGGTTGCGCCGAAACCAGGATTTGGAATTTTTACCGAACCTATACCGAAACCCGTGCTACCGAAACGAATCTGTACCGAAAGTCCGAAACTACTGA
>WNLI01142953.1:0-10117 GCA_025802215.1 Wirenia argentea
TATGTTTCGTCGCCACATACAATATATCATATTTCTGTCATTTTCCGGGGGTGCGAACCCCGCTACATCCCGTTACTTCCCCCTATATGTATCGTTTATATGCAAGATAAGATATGAGTTTTTGATTTCCTCATGGAGGTCTATAGATGGCCTATTGATATCCAGTAAAAAAATTATATGAATGTGCATATACGAGAGTAACTGTCGAGTTACATAGGTGGGTCTAAAAAAAACCCCATCATGTCTTTGTGTTATAATGTTGGGTTCATGCGCTTGAGGGTTAATTAGAATTACAGTAAAACATCTTAGACCGAAAAGTTAGAAATGGCAAAAATTGCAAAAAATGGTTTCATCTATTTTTTGGTTGCGGTGTCTACTTTCTTCCATTTTTCATCGTCTGCTTATTTCCAAATGAAGATTTTTGTTGAAAATTGTCAGCTTAGACCATTTAGACAGTTATCAAGTGATTTTTTTTTGAAAATACAGTGAAACCCCGTTTATCTGCCACTCTGGATAGTGTCAGTTTTTGCAATTTTTGCCATTTCTAACTTTTCGGTCTAAGATGTTTTACTGTAATTCTAAGTACCGGTAACTCACATAGAAAAATGATATATCATGAAAAATGTTCATCTTTCTGCTATACACCAGAGAAAAAAATTATGTTTATGTGAATAAATAAAAAAGTTATAGCCAAAATTTGATTATGTATACATTGTTGTGGGACACCCTGTACAACCTACAATTCTAGAATCACATCATTGTTGTATATATCTAGCCCTCATTATTCATGTTTTCCCCATTTACTGCGGATCCCTTTCGCACACAAATCCCCATTTGGATCCTCTCCGTTTCTTGTCGCACCGTGACACCGCCAGATACACGTTAACGTCGTCGGCCTTCACGTAAGCGCAGTTTCTCGAGATGGAGTTCCTATCTGCAATAACATAGACATGCTTAGATCTAAGTTAGACGTTATGCGTTTCTACCCAAGTCGGATTTTTCTAGGAAATGGACTTTTTAATATGACATAATTTTTCATGATCTAGATAAGGTAGGCTATTGTGGATTATTTTTTGTACGTGAGTTAGCAAGTGGTGATGATGTATACTGCTGTATATATGAGTAGTTCGTCCTTAATTAGAATAATATGCTGCTTGGTTGTCTACATCCCATGTAGCTGGAATCTCATTTACACAGTTGTCAACTGTAACAGTTGGTATTCACTATTCATAGTGTTCTTTACTGGGTATTTCGATGGAAGTAGGTTCGTGACAATACTATTCCATATTGAGTACTCGGCCAGTGGCCACCCTCTACATATGGGGCGGAGGGCCAGTTTCAAACACTGTATTGCGAAGGCTGGATGTGTTCAAGAGACAAGGCTTGCATCGGTGGGATCATGTCAGAGGATGTCGTGCTCAGATCTGCCGAGTGCGTTCGAAGGTATGGACTCCGATGACTAGGACAGATGTCTCAGATGAGTGGGGGTCGTATACCCAGCCGGACCCTGGAGTGGACACTTGGCAACTCCCACCTAGGGGTCGTTCGTGAACCAGATGGGTGGACGTGACTCTTGGGATCTACGGAACTTCGGAATATAGATGAGGCAGCTCTGTCCGCGATCGGACAAGTTAGCAGACCATAGATCTATGAACGGATTACAATTATGGTGATTCAGAAAATGTAATGTTATACTAACTGTTGTGCCAGTTGGTGAAGGCTAGTGGTGTGCCATCTTCATACACCCACGCCCCCTCTACGCCCTCATCTCTTCCGTCCACTACCATGTACTTCCCATGGAACCCGAACACATTGGACAGGAATAATTTCCCGTCTTCTTCCGTGAGCACCTTCGAATAGGGAAACATTTTAGTGACATATATGCGTACAATAGCGAGAGCCGTTTTAGACAGGGGGGGGGGGATTATTCTATACAGTAGTTACGGTTTTGAGTAACTATATATACACAGGGGAGTTGGAGTGATTATTTAGACTATCGATTTTTCCCGCCTCGTTCATTTAATTTAGTCACCCAAGCATAATGCAGTATGTTGATTAGGAAACTATTATCGCGTGACAATGCGCGCGCATTTAACGTATTGTACACTAAATCGCTCATTCGCTCATCGTATCCTCTCATTCGCTCATTTTACCCCGAATCCATCATTTAACACACTCATTCGCTCATTATATCCTAGCTCTCAATCGCTCATTCATCGGTTATAACGCCGGGGTACGCCTCTGGGGGCACCCCTCTGGGGTGGTTTTACAAACTTTCCATCCCCTCATTTAGTACGCTCATTCGACGTCCCTAACCCCTACCAAGTACACCCGAGGTACCACCGATAAGCTACCTGCATTGTACGAGCTACCATGCTACCATCCAAGGCAGGCTTCCGAGAGGCTGACGGGTTACCACCCACCTGCTAGGCTGTGAGGATGCCAAGAAACCCCAATCTCGCCCAAGCCAGGTTGCCAAGAAGCGCCAGGCTGTCAACAATTTACCTGGCTGTCATACCACGCTGCCATACTACCATGCCATGCTACCATGCCATGCTACCATCAAAAAACCTACCATGCTACCATTCTGCGGTGCATGAAAAGCCCGTGGGCTACTACCTACTAACATTATTACATGTTTGGCCAAGAAAACGTACCCCCTTTATGAATGGCCATCTTCGAGCTTGTAAGAGATACGTTGTGTTGTGTAATATTAATGTTAAAATGGTACACATTATAGAAATTTTTTATAAAGAGAATGTTTTACGTTGATATCCTACATTTTAGTCAGTGGTCGCAAACGTCCCATACCTGTGATTATTACATATCACAGATGTAACGCGCGTTTTGATTGGCTCAGAGCCGGTTAATAATACCTGATGCAGACCGGTACGGGGTGCATTAAAACAGTATGTTATTGTTATATTGACCGGTTCTCTTAAGAATGGGGGACGTGTGGAAGTTTCAAATTTATTGTCCCATGAAGTGCGTCTTATTATGGTTAAATTTGATAATTTAATGCAATTTTTTTATTGCTACACATTTTAAAAAACACGTATAATAATATACTTAACTTAACTCACAATTTTTGTAGTTAGATTAATGAATTTATCATGTTTATTTATTTCAAAATGACTTTTTGTACAATAGTTTTAGAAAATAGATATTGCCCCATACTTCCATCATTTCCCCAATTTTGTTTTGTACGAGTGATGTCATACATATTATTTAAAAATTAAAGGTTCATTTTGCAGACGCCAGACGACAAAAAATGGCTAAATGGGTGTATTCTCTCAAAACGCTTGTTACATCAGTGATATGTAATAAATAGAATAATGATAGTTTGATGTTCTGCCTCGCGATTTATTAACTGCTCTCGGGTATAAAATTGACCTGGGGAATGATATTTCCCTCGCCTGCGGCTCGGGAAATATCAATCCCACGGTCAATTTTCGTCCCTCGAGCAGTTAATAAATCTTGAGGCAGACCGCCAAACCATGCATTATTCTATAAAAATAAACGGTAGAGTACTCGCAACAAAAACGCCACTACTCTACCGTATTTTTACGGTAAAGTGTTACAGTGTACGCCTCACGTCTGACCAGGATACTTACAATCCACACTATCCGCGCCGCAGTTAGTAGAAGGATCGTTGTAGTACGTCACGTAGTTGATGTCATACGTCCCCCCAAGGTCCACCTGCCACCAGAATGCACCCCCATCCTTGTCGGTCTTCCTCGACATGGCACAGCCTGACCGTAGTGGCGCTGGACCAGGTCCTGTGGTCACTCCATTCACACCTCCTTGTGGTCCGCCCACGGATGTAGTGCCTGTCGCTATCTTTCCCCGAGCTATGTTTTCTGCAATGTCAATGTGCGTATCACATCGATTTGATTGATTGATTGATTGATTGATTGATTGATTGATTGGTTGGTTGATTGATTGATCTATCTCTCAAGAAGATGGTCGGCGATTATCGAAAATTTTAGTTTACCCTTAGATCGTGTGAATATAATTTATCCTAGATGAGTGAATTGTTTAATAATACATTACAATAAAAGCTGAGTGTTTTATTCCGTAGTGGAATACACCCACATCATCGTGCGGTATGTGAAAGTTCGAGTCATTTCAAGGGAGTGCTACCCCCAATGGGGCTAGCGGTGAACTATGACTAGCACTGCAACCTACTGTATGTCCAACACACAGGCTACACATGAAGTGACCGAAAGTTAGATGTTATCCTTGTGGGAAAACGGGAGAACCCCAAGAAAACCACTGGTCGTGGGCAGGATATTTCCATCTTCCATTACGCGGAGGCAGAGGGAAGTCCTCAGCTGCTCAATTTAGCCACTGAACTAGTGGAGGCAATTAGGGGTAAGTTCCTTACACAATAGAATTAGGAGAAATGCCACAAACATTTGCCGCGGCCCAGGCTTGAACCCGGGACCCCGAATCTGCAGGCGAGCACTTTAACACTGAGCTACTGGCATAGTACGACTATAACGCAAATAAAACCATACTAACACGTGTGCGTAAACGAACCTGTCTGACAGGTGTCTGGTGTACCTTTACTGTGCCACCCGAGACCACACCCACCGGCACCCGAACACGACCCGGTGGTGGGGTGACACAAGTCATTGAAGAGGCAATGACACACCTCCGTACAGGCTGGCGACCCGAACGTGCCTGGTGTACATTGACCTGTGTAGCATATAATTAATCATATTAAATTTCGCTGAAAAAAATCAGTGCCTCCGACGGGACCCGAACCCGCGACCTTCAGTTAATCATATCCTGTGTATAGGATATAAATGTACATGTATGATTCATGAAAGGTCCACTCTCTTGTTGAATTATAGCCTGATTCTCATTGAAAGTTTGTTTTTACAGCTTAACAACATCGTTTCCCAATTAGGTACATGACCTCTGATTCCATTTTTGTCAATGTAAAATATTACGCAAACCATTTATAAAAAAATGAAAAGTAGGTCCTGCGACTTCCGCATACCGCATTTTCCGTAAAAACGCATTTCACCTACATACGAGTATGGATATTTCTCGACTCATAAGTGACCAATTATTATAATTTTGATATATTAGGTTATGTTTGCACAGTCGCCAAGCCGGACCGCGAGTGGTCAAAAAAACTGGCTGCCAAGATTTACTCAATGTTACCACTGAGTAAACTCCACACTTTAACGTGAATACCAACACGAAAAACAAAAATAGAATATTAATTTAGGAATGCCGATGTTTTTGCTCCAATTATAATGTCATGTTTAAAGGGCAAATTACAAATCTAAATGTACCAGCGGGCTATTTCTGTACCAAATTTATATTTTCGACAAAAATTCTGGATTTTTTTCATGATTTTCTGTCACCCATTACTCTAGTATGCCTACTATAGCGGGAAACAAGATACTGCCACGTTGATGTCATAAAAACACCGTGTTGAACAATATCACTTGCAGGGAATGAGTACCATTTCGCACCGATTACAGCACCCCCCTTGCCACCAATGACCATGTAATGTCATTCTGACCATCAGAAAAGTTTCTGTCTATCAAGATGTATTTCATCTACTAAAATACATGATATGTCGACTGTCGAGTCGTATAAAAGAATTACTATACAGTATAGAGACTTACATGGGTAGGTCTACTTTAATATTTGATAGTTTGAAAATACACATACAGTAATATATAATAGTATGGACATTATGAGCAAAACTCATATAAATACAAGGTAAATACACCCAGGAGCTAGCTATAATAGCCTAGTCAATGTTAACCAGATCGAGATGATGATATCAATCAAATAAAAGTACACACAGGAGGAATATAATTATAGACATACAGACGATAAACAGTTGGGATACTGTACATAGCCTACACACGAGATTATCGATACAAGGGGGACTAATTATTCGGGAATGAAAAAACTCCTTGGTAACTCGTTAAACAATGGTGACGTAGCCGTACGATCCATCGGCGGGGCCGTCCCCGACACGCTGCGCCTCCCTGACACCATCTTAGCCAAGGATGTTGTCATTCATATCGGCACAGGCTGCCTCCGGAATAACGACCCTGGACTTGAAACCAACGACCCTAATACAATTTCCTCGTCTATCACCACGCTCATGGAAAAAGTTGTCAACTATAACAGTGTAAATTCTGTCCACTTCTCGTCAATCACCCCGCGCCATGACATCGGCGACGCAATCAATGGAGCCAAATCCGTTAATGAAGTCATCACAAACATAAATAACAATGTCAAAACGTTTTGCGACACCAACAACAACTTTCATTATATTGATAATAACAATATACTACAACGTGATCTATGGGACTCTGTCCATCTCAACACATTCGGCGGAAACAAACTCGCCCGCAATATAAGTGCTTCACTAACGAAGCCCAGTAAACGACATACGCATATCTACAATAAACTTCCAATCAAACGCCAAGGAACCAATGCCAATCACCGTACAAAACCAAACCTCAACTATGACAAACCCGAGCTGCCACAATCACAACGATCCACTACAGACTCATACCAGAGTTATTCCTATCCCGGCTATCCGCCCCGCCACCGATCCCAAGCAAATCGTTTCATGTCGTTCATAGACGCCCTTGACGACTTCTATGAACCCCACGGGTACCCCCAACCACCATTCAATCAATATAAACAATTCTCAGGTCATGGACATCGTTTCTATTAGCTCTGAAAAGTGTGGGAAATGGTCTCGCCAGTCTATGCCCCTTTGGACATAGTCTGGGCGACATCATTATCCCTTTAATAATCTCAATTAGGCTATTTCCATTCAGTCACCTGCGAATTTTCTGACATTTTTCACAGTAGACTATAATTATCACCATACATAAATTTAGGCCTACATTGCAAACTTTCAGGTATAACGTATTTACGTGCACAACTCATAAACTTATAGAGTACTTAAACTAGCTTGGTTAAATTTGATTTAGGTCTTGTTGGTCATTATTGTTTTCATACATAGCCTATTCGTTGTATCGTATACACATTATAGTCTAGCCAAATTGATTAAATATTGACTCGCAACCACTCCATTGGGAACCTATTTACACGGACATTCCTATAATTTTGACTCACTCTTCAAGGTTTAGGCTACTTTTTGAATATTTTTCATTTTCTTTGTGTAAATAAAAATTTCAACCATCACATCAACCCACGATCAACATAATGCCTCTCGGTCACAGTCAGACATTTGGACTTCACAAATTTCAAGTGGACATAACTATTCATTTAACCCTTATCCCTCTCTATCGGAAATAGATATTTTGCCGTCTCCTAACAAACTCAATATTACTCATTTAAATATTAGAGCGCTTAAAGAACACCATACTGACCTATTACTTTCACGCCATACTAAATTTGATATCATCTGTCTTACCGAAACTAATTTAAACGAATCTTTCCAAGACACTGATAATAATGTTGCACTCCCTGGATATCATATTATACGCGCTGATCGAAATTCAGCATCAAAAGATGGTGGTGGCGGTACTGCCATTTATATTCGGGACTCCTTAAAATTCTCACATATAACTAAATTAAATGATGTTTTCGATCGCGAAATTGATACCGTATTCCTGAAAGTCAAATGTAACAACAAATCTATAATTATTGGTTCCATTTATAAATATCCCGCTTATAATACTAACAAACTCATTGAGCAATTTGAAGAATTACTTAATCATAATATTATAATGAATTCTGAACTGGTACTTCTTGGGGATTTCAATATTAACTGGTATAAACCCAGTGCGCAACGCCAAAGTATTAACGACATTGCAACTTGCCATGGCCTAAATCAGTTAATCCATGGTGCTACAAATATATACTCCAACAAATATCATGGCGGACTCAATTCTTGTCTTGACCTTATATTTATCTCGACCACTCTGTCTGTTTTTAGAAGTGGTATTATATTTAACCATATGCATAATTTTAAAGTTTGGCATAATTTTACATATGTGTCGCTAAATATCAATACACCCAAATCACCTCGTACTATAATTCGAAAGCGTAATTTCAAAAATTTCAATGCTCAAAATTTTATGGATGATGCAGCTAATATACCTTTCTCGCACACGTCTAATGATGATGTCGATGACATGGCGAATCACCTTGAAAAATCAATATCGTCATTAATCGACAAGCATGCTCCTTTTAAAAACGTTAGAATCCGACCAACCAGATCCCCCTGGATAAACAACCATATCCTGAAAATCATCAGTCATAAAAACAGACTCTTTAAAAAGATTAAAAACACTAATGACACTTCTCTACTTGCAGCCTACCGATCATATCGAAATTTTGTGACATCTCAAATTAAACTTGCCAAACGACAATTTTATGAAAAAACTATAAATTCGAGCGAAAACAGTGCTTGGAGTGTATTAAATGAGTTAACTAATAAGAAAAAGCAAAGTAATTCGATTTCAGAACTTCAAGATGTATATGAAAATAAAATCTACACTGAACCAGAAGATATAGCTAACTCATTAAATAATTTCTTTTGTAATATAGGATCTGATATATCATCCAAACTCAAGCAAAACAATAGCAATGCCATTGACTCTTGTAAGCTTAATGTCAATGGATTTTCTTTTCATTCTGTTACTGAAGATGACATAAGAAAAGCCTTATTCTCACTAAAGGATCGCAAAAAAGGAGGTCTAACAGAAATTCCCAGCTATATCTATAAATTATTAGCTCCCTATATCGTTAGCCCACTTACTAATCTAATTAACACATTGATTCATAAAAATAAATTCCCTAATGTCTGGAAGGAAGCACTTGTTGTCCCTGTACCCAAACCAGGTGACCCATCCAATCCCTCCAACCAGCGCCCTATCTCCCTCCTACTTCCGCTATCAAAGGTTGCTGAAAACATACTTTCTAAACAAATTAGCAGCTATGTAGAAGATAATTCATTACTCTCACCCAATCAATATGGGTTTCGTCGTAACCATTCTACGCAATCTCTATTATTACAATTATCTAACAAATGGCTAAACGTATTGGACAATAATGGCAAAAATGACGATAAATATGTTTGCCTAACTGCATTAGATATCAAAAAAGCGTTCGACTCTGTTGACCATCTTCACCTGATTACTAAACTTGCAAATAATTTCAATTTCTCCTCAACTTCATTATCCCTCCTCCACAGCTATCTGTCTTCACGTTCTCAATGTGTAAAAATAAACAGCGTTATTTCTAAATTATCGGCTGTCAATTGTGGAGTTCCTCAAGGTTCTATACTGGGTCCTCTCCTCTTTATTCTTTTTATTAACGACCTTACATCCATACATAATTGCTATTTATATGCTGACGATTGTATCATCGAAACCTCAGGTATGAGCCCTCAACACGCAATTGAAAAAATGAACACTTGTATCCCCAATTTTGTCCACTGGTATGACATTAATTTTCTAAAGCTAAATGCTGAAAAAACTACTGTAATGTTATTGTCAAACACTAAGATCGATTATGCCCTCATAAATCCAATTACTATATCTAATTTCAATGTCCCGTTCTCTGACGATCTAAAGTATCTAGGGCTACATCTCGACACGTCACTTTCTTGGAATTTGCATACTTCCCACATCAAAAAGAAGGTCATGCCACTCATCATGAAATTTGGTCGAATTCGCCATCTCATCGACTATAATATGGCACTCACATATTATAAAGCTTATATTCGTCCGCACCTAGAATACTCAGCTGCCGTACTATATAATATTTCTCAATCAAACAACCACATACTCGAAACCCTTCAAAACAGATGCCTACGTATTATCTGCTTGAAACCCCCAAGAAGTCATAATGATTTGCTAAGACAACAAACCGATATCCCACTGCTATCTGACAGACGAAAATATCTATTTTTGTGTGAATACTACAAACTTAAAAATAGCGTTATCCCCCAATTATATGACAACTTTGAATCATATCAGCATTCACATAACTTACGAAATAATAATGCATTTATACCCAGATGTAATAAAAATGTGGGCCAGCGATCTCTACTCTATCTTGGCCCAACCACCTTCAACTCCATGCCTGAAAAAGT
>WNLI01143063.1:0-10115 GCA_025802215.1 Wirenia argentea
ATATAAATAATTATTATACCAATATTATAATTTATAAATAATTTTCAATCTTGCATACAGTTTATGTTCACATGCAACTTGAACAATATAAATTATTGTAGACTACTTCTGATTCCGAAATATTCCAATGTTCGCAGTTCATTTGTGTTTCAGATGATTTGTGCAATTCGATCCCAAAATATTTGCACACTGATTTATGCACGATGAGTTCAGAGTATGCTGTCTCCAAGATCAACAAACCGGACTCGACATTGATGACCATGACTCAATTATTGTAGAAAATTCATTCCAGTTTACAATATGAGTATATTCAATAACAACATGACTTTATCTCGAAATCCAAACTGATATATACATGTTTGTATATAAATTCACTTCGAGTAAAGTAATTTACAAAAATATGACAATATGATCAGTCTCTTGTTGACCACACGTAGAATATAACAATAGTCTACGTGACTTATCATTAATCTACTAAATACTGTACAAAATATTACCCTTATTGGGGTTGAGACGCAACCGTGAGGTGAGGTTGTGGTTTCTGGGTTGATCGTCTTTTGAGACCTTCGCGACCATCTTCGGCTGTACAAAAATATCATAATGTATCAGTAAAATCATCAGTAAACCCTCTTTGCAATTTAATCGGGACTGATGATGACCATACTTACGAAATATGATGTAAATAATAGTAAATTTTGAAGTCTTTAAAAACATCTCAAAATCCTATCAAAACTTGTCAAAAATATATACAAAACACACTGCATGTTTCACTGATAGCTTGACAGTTATTTACAAACATTATTAGTATAAATTCATTCATTATTTACAAAATTGGTCGTCTTAAAATGGAAAATATTTCCATTAAAAATGGCCCATGTTCAACAATCATTATTTACACTAAATTTACCTTTCGTGATGTTTTCATGTTGTGGCATGTCTTCGTTGGTCTTTCTTACTTGCTTTTATAAACAGTATTTACTATATAGTCATTTAGTTTCTTCAGATTGCTTGGATTTTAACTCATAACTTCTGAGAACACGCCTGTCTCAATTTCACCGAAAATGAAAGTAACAGATGACGTTTCATCTCTTCCGTGTTACAAAATCAAGTGATAGTCTTCGGAGAAATGATTTACGCTAAATTTTATTTGCGATCTTGAAATGATATTCTCTAAAAACTGAATATACATGTAAGGTGCTAATTTGTGATTTTAGCATGAAAATATCAGGTCATATTTGGTGGCAGCGGTGGTTCTCATGTCCTCATGAGTACAATATAGAACCCACTGAATTTTATTTAACGTATTTACATATGTCGTTTTTATAGAATATCGTTATGAATTAAATCATTACACGATTCTATTATTTTGAGATTTATTTTACATCCTATTTACATGTCGACTATATCGTCTAATAACATTACATCGTATGTTAATTATTTACAATCGTGTCACAACTTTCTTGTAACATTCTCCCTAGAGAGAGTATGGCTGTGGAGTAGGTAGAATATACCTCATTGTTTTCAACATGTTTAACGTTAGACGTCCTTGTTGATTGTGGTAGTTTGTGAGGATTATTATGTTTACCTTTATTTGAACGAGTGCTTATTCGTTCTGGTTTTGTACGGGTAGATTCGGGTATTTGTACTTCTGTGTGTATTCTATCACTAGTATTATTTGTTGGATCTAATTCAGATTCGTCTGTCCCAGATAATTGACTTGTTGCATTATCTAATGTAACGTTGGATTCGTCCGGTGTATCTGCTGAAGGTTTTTCAACAATAATCGGCGGTGAATCTAATCCTTGGGTTTCTGGAGTTTGTCCTTGAACAGCTGGCGGTAAGGAGTCGATTGTATGTTCCGTTGTGATTGAATCATTCGGCTTCGCTACCATCATAGGTACGATTACGTCTATTTCATCTTCATCACTAGAGTCTGTTGAGTTATCCTCATTTTCAGATGCAGTTTCCCAAACTTCTTCCTCTTCCTTCGATTCGTCGACATCGACGTCATCTTTGCTCTGAAATGTTAGGATGTCTAATCTGTTAGCAACTTTCACAGCTCCTGATTCAATGTTTTTCACGATGTATGCACTTCCTTCGGCAACCTTGCCTACGACTTTGTAAAGCGTGGATTCCCAGATATCCTGAATTTTATTTCGACCTTTCACTCTATTCCGCAGAAGAACAGTGGTGTCTTCCATTAGATCATTCGGTTTTACACCTACATCATGTCTTTTCTTGCGTTCACTTGCTTTCTTTTTGATATTTTCATTTGCCTTTTGAACCGCTTGTTGTAGACGAAATTTGTGACGTTCTATCCACTCGTCCTTGCACATAGATTGGTTGGTGTTCAGAATTGAGTCGATCGGGAGTTTGGGTTGATGACCAAACAGTAGGAAGTATGGTGTGTAACCTGTTGTAGAGTGAGGTGTTGCGTTGTAGACATAAACAAGCTCTGCAAGATAGTCAGGCCAGTTCCTTTTTTGCTCTTTACTCAAAGTTCTCAAAAGATTATGCATAGTTCGATTAAAACGTTCCACCTGGGAGTTACCTTGTGGATGGTAAGGTGTTGTTTTGCTTTTCTTGATATTGTATGTTTTGCATAACTCCGCAATGATCGAATTCTCGAAACATTTTCCACGATCGCTGTGGATGCGTTCGGGCACTCCAAACTTGTAGAACCATTCTTTAACTAGAATTTTACACACAGTCTTCGCAGTTTGATCTTTGGTCGGTACTGCTAACGTAAATTTGGTAAACACGTCTGATAGAACTAGAACGTTCTCAAAACCACTTGATGATTTCTCTAAAATCGTGAAATCTACGGCAACAATTTGTAACGGTCTGACAGCTAAAAGGTGCGACATGTAGGTCTTGACTTTCGGGGTCGGTTCCTTAGCAATCTGACAACGTTCGCATTCGTTTACATACGATTTCACATCTTCGCCCATGGATGGCCAGTAACAACGAGCTTTTGTTAACTCCAATGTTCGTTCAACACCCTGGTGTCCTGAAAAATTATGCAGGTTCTTCAAAACCGTTGATTTCAGTGAATCTGGTAGAATGATTACTTTCGTACTTTCCCCATTGATCGTAATAATCCGGTACAAGATTCCTTCATTAACAATGAGACTCGACTGTTTAGCCATTAATTTCTTTACGATTTGATTACACGTCCTGTATTCTTTGTATAATGGTTTTGTTTTTGCACTTAACAGTTGTATTACTACTTTAATGTTCGGGTCGTCTTCCTGGCATTTCTTTAGATCTGATTTAGATATGTCAAAACATAAATCTACATCAGTGAGTTCACAAAATGCGTCTGAACATTCAGTTAGAACTTCCTGTGTTGCTTGTACGATAACTTCGTTAGGTATTTCTTCAGTAGTGTCTACTTGAGAAATGGATGTCGTGATTGATTGTGACGTTATGATAGTGTCGTCTTCTGTGTCTGAGTCTGATTCATTTTCGATAGCATTACGGCTGAGAGCATCTGCGGCTACATTCGTTTTTCCGGAACGATATTCAATATCGAACGTGAAATCGGCAAGTTCTGCGAGCTTTGATAGATCAGCTGCCGTTTGTTTAGATGTTAAAATTTTACTCAAAGGATGCGAATCGGTCTTGACTACAAATACTGAGCCATATAAATAGTCACGAAATTTCTTCGTTACCGCCCAGTGTAGTGACAAGAATTCCAATTTCATCGAACTGTATCCTTTCATTTGTTTTTCATGTTTCCTCAATTTGCGGCTGGCGTAAGCGATTACTACGGTCTTGTTGTCTTGTTTTTGCATTAGTACAGCACCGAAACCATCTATACTTGCGTCGACTTCAAGACAAAATTTCTCTGAAAAGTCTGGGTATCCAAGCACAGGGGTGTTGGTCAGTTTCTCTTTTAATTCAAGAAATGCTTTTTCACATTCATCTGTCCATTTACTGGTAATGTCGGTTGATTTCTTGGTCTTTTCGTCATCTTTACAAAGCAAGTCGGAGAGTGGGGCAGATATTTGAGCGTAACCACGAACAAAACGTCGGAAATATCCAGTTAGTCCTAAGAACTGACGAACTCCTTTGATCGTTGTCGGTCTCGGAAATTCCGCTACTGCAGTGATTTTTGACTTTCCAGTTTCAATGCCTTTGTTTGATATCTCGTGACCTAGAAAAGTTACCTTGTCTTTGTAGAGCTGGCATTTGGAGGGTTTGAGCTTTAATCCGAAATGTCGTAATCTTTGAAATACAGACTTGAGCAATTTCATCATTTCTTCACGAGTTGACGCGTACACGAGGATGTCATCCAAATACACGATTATCCCCTTTTTTACCATATCTCCAAAACATTTGGACATGAGTCGCGAGAAGGTTGCCGGACTATTGCATAATCCAAATGGGAGTCGTTTGAACTCATAGAGATTTCCTAGGCCTCTGAATCCAGTCTTATGTGCATCTTGTGGGTTTAATTTAACTTGAAGATAACCTTGGGTCAAATCAAAAGATGCGAAAAACTGAGCACCTTTCAAAGATTCCACACATTCTTCTATTCGCGGTATGGGAAATGCGTCTTTGTACGTGATGTTATTGAGATGTCTAAAATCTATGCAGATTCGTAATTCTCCAGTCTTTTTTCTCACCAGTACCATTTGAGATGCATAACTGCTTGAACTTTCCGTGATGATACCAAGATCTAACCATTCTTTTAATGTTTTTTCAACTTCCGGTATTAGCTGAGGTGGAACTCTACGATCTGGTTGTTTAATAGGGATGTCTGTGGTTGTATTGATATTATGTTCTACTGCATCTGTAAAACCAATGTCATTGTTGTCTACTGAAAACACGTCTCTAAATTCTGTTAACAATTCTGTTAGATTTTGTTTGTCCGTCTCTGGAATGATGATATCCTGTACTTTTAAATCATGCAATAATTTGTTTACATTAGAATTATCACATTCAGATTTGAAATTCACCGTCGCAACTCCTTCTTCGATGTTGACGTTTACGTTAGGTTTTTGAATTTCGCATACTTTAATTTCAGCGATAATTGTTTTCTCATTCAGAGTGATGTCAGCGTTCGATATATTCATGATATGACACGTCACTGTGCCTTTTTCAACCTTGTCTACAGAAGGATAGACAACTATTCCTTCAGGGAGATTGTTAGCTTGTTCTGTCATAACGGTATAACCTTCAATTCGCTGTCTTGTTGTACCTCTGATTGTCATTTCCGAGTTTGGTGGGCAACGAATTTGTTCAGTTGTTTTCACCTTCCCTAAGACATCATTTTCTTTTGACATGATTTCTACTTCGATCTGCTCACACACTTTTGTTTCTTTTTCTAGCTTGTAGAGTGCGGCTCCAAAATTTGGACTGATGTAGGTAGCTCGAGCGTACAAATTTGTAAGGACATTACATCCCAGCACCATCGGTATTATTTCTTTCCGTTTTTTCATTATTGGGTCAACGGGATCTTTCACAACGAGCACATGTACGTCATTTACAGGTTGGTTATTAACGTAGATGTCGGTCACAAATAGGCCCAATGTAGGAATCGGCAAACCATTGGCTCCTCTCAGTTTCACCCAATCACAACTCTCCAGATCAATATCCAGATTGTTTTTGAAATACGACTCTGTCAGTGTTGTACATTGTGAGCCCGAGTCTAATAGACATCCGATGTCATTCGTACCTATGCGAACTATACTTACTGGACATGTACCTACAATTTTATCTTTGTCTTGAGGTGCTGTTATGGATTCTGAAAATATTGTTTCTTCTTGAGAAAATTTGAGATCTTTCTGTCTTTTAATGCAATGCGTCATGTAGTGATTTGGACCAAAACAATAATAGCAAATGATTGGTTCGTCTGGTTGATTTGTTTGCGGTGTCGACATACGGTAAGATGGTGTAAAACTTTGTGAAGTTTTCGCATTTTGAGAACGTACCGGTTGATTTTGCGAGATATTAGGTACTTGTTTAGCTGTTGGAAACTGTTGATTAACATTTAATGTTTTACCAGTTTGAATTTGTGTTTGAGGCAATGTGGACATACTCGCAGGTTGTTCTACTGTATTTACTACTGCTTGCGGAGTAAATTGTCGAGTATTATGAGCAAACCCTTGGTGTGAGAAAGATGTAGGCCTATAACCGAATTGCTGATTATGAGATGATTGCAAATTTACATTGTCTTGCATTTGTTGCATTTGTTGATAGTTATTAGGATAAGTTGGATAACCATACCAATTTTGATATTGTCCTAAATTTTGATTTTGGCCATAATTAGGCATGTTTTGTCCATTTTGAAAGTTTCCTTGGTAAGGTTGTTGAAACGATTGTTGTGGATAAGTAGGTCTTGCCTGATATGAGTGTAGAAATGCATCTGGTGGATTAATATCTCCAGGCTGATATTTTGGTGACAACTTGTCTTTCCATTGCTGATCATATCTTTGTGATCTTGCTGTTTGTGTATTATTAGGTTTGTAAGGTCTGAATTGTCTTCCTTTGAACCTTTGTTCCTCTGAAAATATGGTATTTTCTTCGAGATCTTCAGTCATCGCTGTATTTTCCTCTGTTGCAACAAACGTGTCGGTCGTTTCCGTGCATTCCCATTCTATCGCATGCTCACGGATTTCGTAAAATAGCTTTAATGGTTGCTCTCTGTTCATTCGATGGAGTTCTCTTTTTAGAGTAACGTCTCGTACGCCATCTGCGAATTTTTCCTTTAGCAGCTTTTCCTTGTCGATGGAGCTATCCGATCGTTCCCATCTAAGCACGAGATTAATTAGACTGGTTGCATAATCTTCAAGACTTTCGTTTTTCTGTTTTCGAAGAAAGAATTCTTGCTGAATTTGAGTTGCACTTTTCTTGTATCCGTAGATTTTCAGTAGCAGCGTGAAGATTTCTTCAGCCTTAGCATTTTCACGTTTAATTCTAAGCTTGACTTCGTTCGCTGGTTTGGTGGCGAGATTTTGTAAGATGCATGATACTTTCGATTCTTCTGTAGGTAACTTGTTTACGAATGATCTCGTATTGTCAACCCAATCGTAGACATCATCAATTACTGTGAATTTTTTTAGATATTTTTCCGCTTTAGAATGATGTACAATATGTGTCGTTTGATTTAATTGCGATTGAAGCTGTTGGTTTTTTTCTTCAGATTCTTTAAGTTTTGCTTTTAATTCTTCTTCTGCCATTTTAATTTTTTTCCCGGTAATTGATTAATATTATGTAAAATTTATTAATGTGTTACTATCTTCCTAACTATTATTTTATTATTGTATTAATATACTAATAATACTATATATCTTAATTGAACTAAATTTGTTAATTTTACTATTTTTGTATTACAGTATATTATATTAATTATGTATACTACTTTTAGTACTTTACCTGTATATGTGTTATAGAAATTTCAACAATTAAATTTACAAAAATTTATAGTTAAATTTTTCTTGAGAATCACCTATTAGAATAGTCGTAGGCTAAATTAAATTATTTTTACAACATATGTATTATTGTCAATTATACACGGAATTCAATATAAATCTGTCATTATATTAGTCATGTATTGTTTATTACTTTGTTTACAATTTTAGTATACAATAAATTATTGTAACTTAATAAAATAAACAAAACACAAAATTGTCAACAATGTATTATTTAATTATATGTTAATAAATGTATTGTAAATAAATGAACACACAAGTCAATTATTGTAAGTCGCTTTTAATCACACTTCAAAACAACAATGTTGAAAAAAAACCCGAGTATTTTCCAGTCTGTCATCTTGAGGCCTTGAACAATGAGTGTCACTGTAGTCATTTTGGTATGAAATGTACCAACACATTTTCCGCATTTAGATTTGTACAGCTGTAAGCATGTACCCATTTTGATTCATCTGATCGATTTTCCAAACGCCATTTTGAAACATTACATGTAATTTTATCCGGCATCAAAATTTCAAAATATCTAATCTACTGTATCTATAGGCTACTGTGTACTGTCTATTTAAGCCTACTATTACACAAAATCTAATCGAACTTTACACACTTTAATTAAATTGGAGATATACACTTGTAACAAACTACTTCACAACTGAATTCTATATCGAGCCCATTTGATTGGATATAAGTTGGATACTCGATTATGTACCTTGACTACCTTCCAGGAAATTTCATTGGATATAATGTATGTGGTCTAGACTGTATCAGTAACTTACACAAATGTTAATTTATTTCTCAAGCAGAAATAGAGAGTCCATTTTTCTCTGATTTTACATTGTGTACTGTACCTTTAATTTTCCCCAGAATTGACATTTTTGCTGAAATTTCTCAAATTTGAACCATTTATGGTAATATGCATGTGTGATTTGTCTGGTCATGAATATCGAGCATACCAGTATGTTAATCTTAGACACAGCATACCCCGCACCCATCAAATTTGCATGTTAAGTCAGTCATTGTTCATATTCTGTTGAAAGTCAATGTTCAGTTTTGTTATCAGTCCAACCAACATCTATGTCTAGTGATATAGTTAATGTTTTACTTTATATCAAGTCACTATCAAGTTAATGAATGTCAAATTAAAGAATATCTAGTATCCGGTCAAAGTTTACGTAATCAAAAATGTTCCCTAATTGTTAATCATTATTTCAATTATATACCAACTTAATCTTATTCTGTATAGTAGTTATTACTGATTTAATACTATGCTATTACAAGTTATTATTCATGCCAAGTCAATGTTAAACTTTGTTTTCAAATTCATGTTAGTCAGTGTCACAAATCATGACTGTAATTTTACATTTAAGTCAAATCAGTTTATACTACGAATATATTCGTTTGATGATTAATTCGATATTATTTTCTCAGCTGTGTCTTTTAATAAATGTGTTTTATACTAAGTAAATCTTCAGTGTATTGTTTTGTTCAATACATGTTTATTTATGCGTCAGTCTGTATCTGTCTTATTGTCTGTCATACACAACACGATACTCACGCGGAGGACGTATACAAACATGATGGTTCAGCTTGTCCGAGCAGCGCCACTTGTAATGCTGGGATAAAACTGCTGTATTACTAGAAATTGTGCTAATGGATGTCGGGTTATTTTAGTTTTTTTGCGAAATTCTGAATTTTGTCGTGTGGCATGTTGAATGTCTTCAGTTTACGTTTCTTCATGGAATCCCAAATTGAAGCGTATCCACCTCGATTACCATAACCTCTACCCCTATAATACCCTCTATTATAACCTCGCTAATTAGCAAACCCTTGGTTTTGATTTTGATATCCCTCTTGATTTTGACATTGATAAGACAAATGATCTGAACAATTACAATACACACGACATTCTTTCTTTTCACGAATATTACGGTCTGTCATTTTCTTTAACAATCAATCCATAGATCACCTTCGGTTATTCGCCCATCATTTCTTTCAAAACCTTTAATTCATTACTCTCTTACCTTTTTGTTTATAATGTTACTTCCACATATATTTTTGATGTACTACCAACTCCCATCACAGACTCTGTCTTGGGGTTCCCATACCATCAGTCCATTGTAAATTTATCATACATTCGCGCTAACCTCCAAGAAAGACATTTTTGGATTTTTGAATGCATATTTCTTTATATCCATTGCTAATTGCCGATGTCGAACACCATCTAAAAACCTAAAATTAACTCATTATTCCCAACAACAGCAACCGTTTCACATTCGCCATAATGACGGCTTCCCCTATTGCAGCTTCTCTCTCCGCCAATAGCCGTCGCATGTCGGCCATCACAATGGCTGTCCCAATCGGGCTCTGGGGCCGTGGCTGCCAAACACACATTCTCTTACACAATTTCCAATCTTCAACTCACAGTCTTTGACACCTCCCATTCACAGTGTTGCCAGTTAGACACCTCTATTCCACTCACATACATATCTTTCCATGTTCATTTTCATTCCACAACAATATGGTTTGGGAGCTCATCTATTTGTGTTTCTTATTGAGAATCTGATTTTTTTTTTTTATCAGATTAGCAATGGGGAAGGCTGTATATATAGAGCTAAGCCATCATACACTCAAGGTGTACCCCCAGTACTTTACAATCATCATCTAAAAGTAAAAACACAA
>WNLI01143174.1:0-10115 GCA_025802215.1 Wirenia argentea
GGGGGGGGTGGGGGGGGTGTTGGGGGTGGGTTGGTTTTTTTTTTGTTTGTGGGTGGTGGGGGGGGGGGGGGGGGGGGGGGTGTATGACAGGCGTTTGGTATGTGTGGAAGTGGTGGAGTGGCTGGCGTCACTGTTTTGATTTCATGCATCCATCGTACGCACGCTGTGCCCAGAGAGTGTCAGTCCCGTCACTGTTTTGACTGCATGTATCCATCCATCGTGCGCGCGCTGTGCCTAGAGAATGTTGGTCCCGTCACTGTTTTGATTGCATGCATCCATCGTGCACGCGCGCGCGGTGCCTATAGAGTGTCAGCCCCGTCACTGTTTTGACTGCATGCATCCATCGTGCGCACGCTGTGCCTAGGGATTGTTGGTCCCGTCACTGTTTTGACTGCATGCATTCATCGTACGCACGTTATGTCAAGAGAGTGTCAGTCCCGTTACTGTTTTGATTGATTGATTGATTGATTCATTCATTCATTCATTCACAATGGGCACCAACATTCAAAATGGTCACTACAATTCAAAATTATCTCCAAAAATCGAAATGGCCACCAAAACTCAAAACGACCTCAAAAATTCAAAATGGTCTTGACAATTCAAAATTCCCACCAATATTCGAAATAGACAAAGTGTGTTTTATGTGGTGTCACTGCACTGGTATGGTGTGTTGTGTGTGGAACAGTGTGGTGTGTGTGGCACGATGTGCATGTGTCGTCTCTTTATACTTATATACCGTTGGGAAAAAGTTAGGGAACACCAACATAAAAATTATATAGCATATTATTATGAATATAGGACCGGTGTGGAATATTTTTTATTCATAATAGGTTTGGGTATTTATATGGGAATAATTTCTAGTAAATTTTTTTTTACAATAATTTAACAGGCGATTAGCACTTCAAGTTCATATCACGACAATTGGCAAATCTGAAAAGTCAAGTTTGATATTTGACTTCTACTCGTCGTCGAGAAGGCTACGTTGTAAGAATGATAATTGTTTTTGCTGCATAATCAAGAGTTATGTTTGTAAATTAATAAATGTCATTTGGCCAAAAAAATTCACCAAGGCAACATAAGTCGTGTCAGTAGGCTTAATATTGCAACTCGTCATCATGCGAAGGAGGGTAAACTCAGTAAAAAATGTGCAATTTGACCACTCTATTATACTGAGATTTTTGTGATTTTCTGTAAGAACATAACTTTTGTGACTTAAAAAACACGAGACCTGTGATTTCACGCCTCTACTTTTGGTGCACCGATGAAACAAAAATGTGAGGTATAGGAATTCGCATGTAAAAATTATTCAGGAAGTGAACTGAAATTTATTTTTCGTATGATTATATAGCCATATCGTTAAATAAACATATACAGTTGGATTTGTATAAATATCTATTATATTTGATGAAATATGCCTATATGCGTAAAATATTATTTAAAAAAATGGGGTGTTCCTTAACTTTTTTCCAAGTGTATACGTTGAGTGTTATTTTTCACTAATTTTCTGTTCGCTCAGTGGGTAGAACTAGACTTTGATCAACTTCTAAATCGGCAATATTCCGTACTATACGGCGCATGTAGGTAAAAGAACAGAACTTTGGTTTCAAGTAATAATATAATATGTAAGAATTTATTAAAATTACAAAATAATAACATACGGAGTTAAAAACTGTGAATATATACACCAAACATTTTGTTTATACAAATTACTGTCTGTGATAAAATAGATAATAGGGTAATAAAATCATAATGTTGAGTTTTGACAATATTTTTAATATATATCCATGCACTATTGCACTATGTATACAAATGTAAAAAATTCTATTGAATAGGATTTTCAGATCAATTTACTGGAATTTTCATTAAATGCATGACCGCCATGAATGAAGTTGAAAAATTTTCCATAATAAAAATCAAATGGCACAAATTGTATGTACAAATTACATTAGAGGTAGAGACTGAAGCTATTTACAAAGTTTGGTCAATAAAATACATGAATAGTACCTTATACCCAACACCAATCTAACAGTTTTAATATCATTGCACACACTTGTAGCACCATTTCTGAAAACAAGTTCATAAAGGTTAAATTCAAGTCTTTTTAACAACATGCCATCAATTTTATATACCATTTCAAAAAATGTATACTGTTATTGTATACAGAGTTATTTTTATACAAATTGGATTTCAAATAAAAGTTGATTTTTATATGATTTATATGGTAATTTTTTATAATTTGGATTTCAAAAATGAAAATTGTATTTTATTTGTTAAATTGATTAGGTATGTAAGAGTAGATCCATACAAAATTTACATTATGAATATAAATTTCATAAAACATCTGTAAGTACATTTCATTCTTGGGATCAGAGGAAATACTACTCATCAATAATACCATAGCATAGCACCTTCAATTTCACGCACTGTATAACAACTTGATGAACATTCAACATAAGAATTTATGTGGAATTTCACTTAAAACATAAAAAATGTTCAAATATTTGTGTTATTTACATGATGAATTATTTACATGTACATGTTAATATGTACATTGAAATAATATGAATGATAAAAACAGTATTTACATCCTAATATGAAAATCGCAAGATATGATTAGGTACCTAATACAAAATTATTCATCATACAAATAATTTGGACGATAAACCCTAAAAAGAGCTGGCTTACTTTGATACATTAAAATTCAGATCTTGTAATGTTTTGAGATTTAGATTTAAATGCAGTGACTGCAGTCGTCAGATATTATGTATTTCCTACTCATCACATATTTGATAGTTTATCACATATTATACCACTTTTGTATCATATAGTACATTGCAAATTTGCAACCATGAGTCTTTCACTGTAAAAATAATTCATTCAGCCGAAGTTGGCAGTGAAATGGTTTATCACGTAACTTGTAAACAGGCTAGTATAGGTGACTCGGCGAGTATACTGCTCATTGATCAGCAGAATGCTTTGCCCAGGCATGGACGGTTTATCATTAACACGTATCCAGTGAAATTGGGTTCATTTTCTGTATCAGTCTGCGTAGTTGTGCAAACATGGGTTTTAGAATGTTCTAGTAAGATCAATATACTGAACATTATGGTCCCACTGGCCGTTACTACACAATTGTGTAAATTAGTGTAAAAATCACCACAAAAATGTAAGTGTTATCGTCCTGCGTCATACCCAGGCATGAGTGTAGTGAGAATGTTATGTAGGGGGACGTTGTGGGCCATACTGTAGTCCTTGCCTAGGTCCGCCCTGCATGCTGGACACGTGTACACTTCCGCCTTGAATGACCGTGATAAGCACAACTGTGGATGGAGATGAAATGTTATGAAGGGGGACGTTGTGGGCCATACTGTAGTCTTTGCCCAGGTCTGCCCTACATGCCGGACATGTGTACACTTCCACCTTGAATGACCGTGATAGACACAACTGTAAATGGAGAACCAATGTTATGAAAGGGCATGTTGTGAGCCATACTGTAGTCTTTGCCCAGGTCCGCCCTACATGCTGGGCACGTGTACACTTCCGCCTTGAATGACCGGGACAAACACAACTGTAAATGGATATGCAATGTTATGAAGGGGGATATTGTGAGCCATACTGTAGTCTTTTCCCAGGTCTGCACCTACATGCTGGACATGTGTACACTTCCGCCTTGAATGACCGTGACAGACACAACTGTGGATGGAGAGGCAATGTTATGCAGGGGAATATAGCCGCATATTGTGAGCCATACTGTAGTCTTTTCTTAGGTCTGCCCTACATGCTGGACACGTGTACACTTCCGCCTTGAATGACCGTGATAAGCACAACTGTGGATGGAGAAGCAGTGTTATGAATGGAGGATATAGGCATATAGCCGCATGTTGTGAGCCATACTGTAGTCCTTGCCTCTGCTCTACATGCTGGGCAGGTGTACACTTCCGCCTTGAATGACCGTGATAGACACAACTGTGAATGAAGAGGCAATGTTATGAAGGGGGATGTTGTGGGCCATACTGTAATCCTTGCCCAAGTCTGCCCTACATGCTGGACACATGTACACTTCGCCTTGAATGACCGTGATAAGCACAACTGTGGATGGAGAGGCAATGTTATGCAGGGGAATATAGCCGCATATTGTGGGCCATACTGTAGTCCTTGCCCAGGTCTGCCCTACATGCTGGGCACGCGTACACTTCCGCCTTGAATGACGGTGATAGACACAACTGTGGATGGAGATGCAATGTTATAAAGGGGGATATAGACGCATATTGTGGGCCATAGTGTAGTCCTTGCCCAGATCTGCCCTAGATGCTGGACATGCGTACACTTCCGCCTTGAATGACCGTGACAAGCACAACTGTAAATGGAGAAACAAGTAGTGCTGTATTATTACATAGATATTAGATATGTGTGGAGAAATCGTCCTATCTGTGAAGGCAATGACAAGTATGTAAAACGATAAATGTGTGCATTTATACTGTATACCACTTTCGGAATATGTCCATGCAGGAATCTCGCAAATTACGGATGGAAAGCCTGGGAAAATCCCCTGGTTTTTGCAGGGTTCGTACCAGCGGCATATCATTCGAAAATCTGAGGCACTGACCACGACACCATAAGCCCCATAGGAGCATGTGGGATGATAGACTTTGACCACTTGCTCTGTCCGAAAGCATCCACAAAACACTCTCCCTAGGCAAAATTAATGTCTGTATACAATATGCGATGAAGCTAGAGGGAAGGCATACCAGCATGCTCTTTATATCGTACAGCCATACTGCACATACACATAAATACTACCAAATATGCCAGAATTATCTATCAATAACTCGCATACGTTTTTTCTTCAGTTTACGTATGCTTCTGTAATCTAGAAATAGTATTTGAAATTGAAAAGGACTTACCGAACAGACATTGTGATTACACGAGGTTGTAACAGATTTGTAGACCACATCTTGGCAACAAATACCCACTCATGAATACTGAGTAGGCCCGAATTAGTTAGCTTCTAGATCTACCAATTTAATGTTTTTAAAGGACTTACTGAGCAGACATTGTGATTGCACGAAGTTGTAACGGATTTGTAGACCACATCCTGACAGCAAATACACATGAACAGACCTAAATGCTCCTCTCTACAGCGATGCACTAATATATGTTATTGTAGGCATAAGTATGTAGTATTTGTAGACTACGATTAGTGTTATTGACTTACCGAACAGACATTATGATTGCATGAGGTTGTTAACAGATTTGTAAACCACATCCTTTCTAGCAGCAAATGCACATGGACACTGAATATGCCGCCAGTATTACTGAGATGTACTCGCATAGCATAGGCTTTTGTAATCTACCAATACAGTATTGAAGATTGATAAGGACTTACCGAACAGACATTTTGATTGCAGGGTGGATTGTGAGGTTGTAACAGATTGGTAGACCACATCATGGCAGCAGATACCTACTCATGAATACTGAATAATTCAGAATTACTGAGACATGTATCAATACTCACATAGCTTATATAGGCTTTTAATCTACCAATATTTGAAATCAATAAGGACTTACCGAACAGACATTATGATTGCACGAGGTTGTAACAGATTTGTAGACCACATCCTGGCAGCAGATACACATAAATACCTCCTCCACAACTGCATGCAGCTTCTGAGGACACAAAGTATATATTATGTTAGTCAAATTGTAAAGCCAGTCGATTTGTAATCGGACAAATTTTCAGTCAGATTACAAATAGACTGATTTATCCAGTCACTTTATAATCTGACTGAAAATTTCAGTCAGTTTATAAAGTGACTGAAAGTTTGCCTCAAAAGTTTTACAATTCAATTACTGGCCCATGTCGTGCTGTATGTATTGGTTAGGGAGTAAGCCTGTGTGCTATAATTGTAAAGGACTTGCCTTTGGGATGATGAGGAAAACTGGACGAGGAAAGTTGTGGACATGAGCGTGTCGGGGAACATGGAAAGAGGAAGACCCAGGATGACCTGGGATCTCGCAGAGGAAAGGCGTCACGATCTGGCTTTAGACCGAAAAGCATGGAGGGCTGCCATCATGTAAACCTGGCTAACACATGCTAGCGTGTAAAACGTCCGCTTGATGATGATGACTGCCGATGCGGAGTATCAATCTCTACACTATAGCTGTAAGCAGATATTTCATGTAATTTAGAAAAGTGATGCCTTACTTTATACTGTTTTTACTGTTATACAATATTAATTTACCTTTCCCTCCTTTTCAACGGTTTCCAATGCCTCCTGCCACAATTTCTTGTTGTCAGTGTCCAGTTCTATGAGTTTGAGAATATCTTTGTCTACGGAATTGGACTTTGTTTTGGACTTCTTGGCTGGTGTACTGCTCGATTCATCTGCCACCATAAATTATCTAATTACAAATCTAACCCAATAGATATTAACATTGATCGCAAGTTTTGTGAACTAAGTGTTGTTTTTGATGGATGTCTCTCTCATGACCGAGTGAATGGAGATCCTGCATGACCGAGATATTCCATCAATTTTGAGGAAGTTATCATAGACAGTAGAGGTGAGTGATGGTCTAATTTGGCAGACCCGACCCGACCCCGATGGACCCGAAACCCGACCCGACCCGAAAAATCAATATGAAATCCGACCAGACTCGAAAAAAATTGCAAAAAATTTTTTTTTTGCCTAAAAAGCTTTAAAAACACTTAAAAAACACTTACAATTTTTTTTTTAACCCGACCCCACCCGAACCTTATCTGACCCGAACCGGCGAACCCGACCCGACGTCGGAATTCGGGTTCGGGTCGGGTCCACTCACCTCTAGTACAACTGATAATATACACATGAGGCTGAGTACAGGGGAAGTAAAGAATGTAGGCTATATGACTTTGTATGTTTGTATTCTGAATGTGGCATATACGGGCTGTGAGAATATGTGTGATTATGTCAGAAGGTACATCGGCGCGGCCCGGATGTCCTATGATCCATATATGTGAAATGAACATGGTGAAGGACACACAATGTGGTGTGTGTTTGATATGGAGGCGTGTACCTAGCTTAGCTAATTTACGCCCCGGCAACGCGTTTCAGACCAAAAGTTCACGGATTACGATCCTCAAAATGAGATGGCTAAAACTCCCTATAAAGGGAGGACGATCCAACTGAACCCCCAAAGGTGCAAGGGGATCCAGACCAATGTGTTACCTTACATGTCCTACTTATACAGTACAATCAACTGCTCAATAGACTTTACAGTCTTATGTACACAATAATGTACCACTTTCAACATGTTTTCGTTCCATTTGCCACGACCAGTCGACGACTCGACCACCAACCCAAAATTATTGGAAATACAGTATCATGGTCTACTAGACTTATAAAGAGTCTCAGTTTTCTGTTTTTAGTGTCTAATTATTTCCGTTTACAAAATGTATTATTAGTATTATATATTAAATATACAACTATAAATTACCATATGTGAATATAAATTTAAAATTTATGATATTTGATATAAAATTAGATAAATTTAGAATATAAATGTGCTAGTGAGGGGAAATAGGAAGTGCATGGGTTTCGCTTCAATTCATGCAAGTGAGTCAGTATCGTAATTAATTCATTATTCCATGCTTAAAGGAAATCAGATTTAATTTTAAAACATTAAATTCTGCGATTATAGATTACATGCTTACTCATATGAATCCAAAAATATGATTTGCATGCCTATCACTGAATTAGTGAAACAATTAACATGCATGAAATTGTACAGTTACGCACAGTTGCACAAACATGTGTAAATATTCGTGTTTTTCACGACTTAAAAACAATCTGATCACTTATAATTACGATATTTATGTCCGTAATATTTATGACTAATTAACAGTTATGCTAATTGCTTACTGTTATAGGTATATAACCGTCCTTAGATATATTTCTTCAAACATAGCAATATAATCGCACAATCAATATATGCTAAATTTGTAATGTCATTTTAGACTTTTACATTTTGCAATTTAGTTTCAATTTAATTTTCGTTGTGTTCAGTTTTATAGTTAGATAAGTGATATTAACCATTAACAAGATAGTATAGTGTAGCACAATGAAGGTGTTGCTAGTGATAGGGTGTGTTGCAACCATGGTTGTTGCCATACCAACCGTGACTCAAAACAACGCACCGACATGTAAGTACATAATTACAATTATTACAGTATAGTGATTAATCTACAGAGATCTATAATCTATATTCGTATTATATAAATACAGATTACATACAAATACCTCTAGATTTACCTAAAGGCTCTGTGATATCTACAAAGTATGTAACATAAAACTGTACAATTCAACAGCAATTATTATTAAATTACTGTATATCAAGACATAGACAAGAATCATGGAACCAAGCCTAACTTCATACAGCAATGCCAACTATAGACACAGCACTAAGCAAATAAATGTAAAGCTTATATGAGATTATACATCAGATGTCACGAGCGTTAGAGTTTCACCATGCTATAGACCTCTGTGAGTAATAGCTGCACAAGTAGCACAACCTTACTCCCCAACATACATACAAAGTTCTGTGAAGAGCCTACATGCGATCAGTACCAATTTTGCAGGATAGGTAAACTGAGGCTATGGACATTGTGTCCTTACCCAGGATATACCAGTAAACCCGTTAAAACTGATCATCCAGTTCGAGATTCGAACACACAAGCCTGGATGCCAAATGAATAACTGACTGAGTTTAACCAAGCTACATATTCAACACTTCAACACTGTGTTACACTTGTGTTCCATGGTCTGCTAGGAGTTATAACACAGATCCTTTCATATAACAGTCTTGGCTCCCAAATTACACTTGTATTGCTAGTCCATTATATGATATTGCCTAATTTGTCTTTACTTCATTTTCGGATGTTCTTTAAATTTGTATACACTACAAGTTTTGCATCCTGTTACTCCATAAATTTTCTTAAAATTTGAGTGATGTAAAATTTGAAGAAGACACACAATTTTTACTGGAATATATGGGTCCTTTTTGAGATTATCGCGAAACATAATTGTAACATGGCTTCATTGTTGAGAAATTTCTTGGTAAATAAGATTTTAATGAAATTCGTTTAAAACACTGGTTTCAGTTTAACTTTATACGTGTGAGCCTTTTTAAAAGTTGTATCTCAAGATCCGCCGATACCACTGTTATGAAAATTATTAATCTTTTACATCTCTAACTTGTCATGTTTGTCGATGCTGTGTCTGTATCGCACTTGACTGGTCAACTCGGCGGTGACCCATATGATACTGTCAGTGGTTCACATGACAGGTGATGAGGTATTGTCTTCTGTCATGTGATCCACCATCGACATCATGTGGTCACCTCCGAACTGACAGTTGTCCATCCGAGGTCTGTGCGATACGGACACAGCATCGACAAACAAACGTTAATGCAATATATTAAGAGTAATAATTTTTCATAATATTTGGCTTCCATCCACAGTGTTATAGTGGACCCAAGTCTATGTTCAATTGTTCATGGTCATAAATTCATAATTATAAGGTTATATTAATCTAAATTCACAATTATAAGGTTATATTATTCTAAATTCATAATTATAAGGTTATATTATTCTAAATTCATAATTATAAGGTTTTATTATTCTAAATTCATAATTATAAGGTTATATTATTCTGTCAAATCCTAAACATATTGCACATTATCGTTTCAGCTGAAACCTCACCCTCGCAGCCATCAGAGCCATCCCTCGAACCTCCACCCCGTCCATCCAGCACCAAAGACTCCCATACGCCACTGCGCCAGTCACCCCACGAGGCATCAATGACAATGTCACAGCCCCAGGTGAGGGAGGTCATGGACAGAATGATGGGTCACATGTTCTCGGGGTTACCTGCCATGATGGGCTTCATGCCTCCACCATTTATGTTCAACGCCAACCCACTGAACCCATACCTGCCACCCTCCCCCTACGGTCTTGTACCCTACTCCCCCTACAGTGAACCCGACTACGCACGATCTATGTACGGCGGAATAGGTGGTCCATCGATGTATGACATGTCTCGTCTCCCCACCAACGAACAGCAACCATTGTCTGCGATTGA
>WNLI01143285.1:0-16114 GCA_025802215.1 Wirenia argentea
ATTTTCGACGATTTCAATATGCATATACCAGGGTGTCGATCTTGAAATAGAGACCAACAATTTTCACGATTGTAAGGTTCTGCATGTGTCTCTAAGAGCTCCAGATCGCACTACAGGGCGTGAAAATTTCAAAAACTCCGGGGGAGGGCCCCCAGACCCCCCACCTTGTATTATACCTCCTTTAGATGGATAGTATGTCCTGGCGACGCCACTGATATTATTATTACAGTGTCATCAGATGTTGTCGGAATGAGTGCTGTAATGTTAGAACAATGGGTCCGCATCCCCCGAGAGCAAATCCTGCATGGCTACGCTAGTGCTGCCAATATGGCGTCTTCGATGCCAAGAGTTGTGGGTGTATGAGAAGTTGGGTTAGTATGTAGGCTACTAGATTCCACTCCGTAGATACAGCTTCAATAGTCAATATAATAATATGCACACATCGTCAAATTATTAAAGTATTAAATCTGGAAATGTCATGACACCCACCCACACTCTACCCCAACCACCCACCCAACTACCCCACCCACCTACACTGCAGTACCCCCTACGCTGTACACCTCCCACCCACCAACGCACCCAATCTCAACCCAACGACCCACCCACCTATCCCACCCACACATCATCCACCTAACCCACACAACCAATACCTACCCCATGCAGCAATCCACCCGCACACTACTCTACTCCAACGCGTACCCCACCATACCCACACTCTAGCCTATAGTAACCAATCAATACAGTCTACCTCACCACTACCAATAGGGCCTATAGAATCTATGACCATCCCAGCCTATATTAGCTACAGTATATTATAATAGGGTTTTTTAGATTCCACTCCCGGATCGAGTCCACGTTGCGTTGCTACATCTTGTCCATCGTGATAACCATTTGTTGTGTTGGGAGCATATATATAGGTAATTCAGTCGGGAATAAGTACGATATCGTGGGTTCGAACCCCGTCCGGACCGACCTGGCAGGTTGTGGGTTCCCAAACTGAACTATCCGCGTATGCCCTTGGGCAAGGCAGTCTCGGTTCACTCAGCTGGAGATGGGTAGCCTATTGATGAGTGTTTTCCGGGAAGTTGAGTTGAGTACTGTGTTGTTAGAGACTAGAGTAAGGAACTCTATTCAGACATGCCGAATGGCTGCTTTCCCCATCATTATTTCTACCACCTTTGATCGAGACGCACTGATACGTAATTTTAAAGGAGGTAGGTCTAGACAGTGGCGTCGCTACCATTAGGGCACCGGGGCACGTGCCCCTCCCTGGGCTTGATGAGCAAAAATAAATAATAAGTATAATATTAAAGTAATAGTAATCACACTATTCACACAATGTTATGTGTCGTGCATAACATGTATAATATGCCAGCTAGTATGCCCTAAATGACATACTAGGGTTATGTGCCATGAGTAGTATACAATTTGGTGATTCAAGTAACGGAGCCATTTAATTTATGCTAAATGGAGTAATTAATGATTTAATTGAATAAATTACTTAATGTATGCTTAATGTAGTAAATGAATAAATCACCCAATTTATGTTTCCTGAAGTCCTCGTTGATTTAATGTATGCTAAATGGAGTAATTGACGATTTAATTTATTTTAATGGAGTAATTGGATAAATTACCTAATGTATGCTTAATGTAGTAGGCTACATTACCCAATTTATGTTTATTGAAGTACTTATTGATTTAATGTATGCTAAATGGAGTAATTGTCGATGTAATTTATGTTTAATGGAGTAATTGCTAATTTAATATATGCTTAAGCAGTAAAGCGATGTAGTTATTGATAATTAATGTACTTATTAAAATACTTATTCCTGCATTATTTAAGACGTTATTGAATGAATACTTAGTTCGTAGTAAATTAAATATAATACTAAACCTGTTCGAGTGTATACATGTGTGACGTATAGGTACATGATTGGTTAAATGATAATGAGTTGCCTATATAAATAAATCGTTATATTTATCACACACATTGAGTTACGTTTTGTTTTCTCATACTATAGTTGATATTTATACGTGTTAAGTGGAAAGATGAATGATTTTGTCAAAGTAGATTTAGGACATGGTGTTAAGTTAACCTCTGGTAAATGGCGCAGCCAACCTCGCATGGACATACGAGAATGGCTACCCGGTAGTTGCGAAGCGGAGTATCCGACTAAACGAGGAATTAGTCTAACGTACAGAGTATTCAAAACGTTAAATGAATGCGCTCCACACGTCGATGCCTGCTTAAACGAAAACTCGGAAGCAAAGTTTCGTATAGGACGGCATGTGTACATCACGGCCACTCGAAACGGCATTGACATACGTCACTTTTTCATCCCCAAGGCGAATCAACAACTACTTCTACCCAGTAAACGGGGGATATTTCTACGTCGCCCTCAATGGAATGCTCTATGCGCTGAAATACCCTATGTCTTCAATCGACTGGATGGATTTGAAGACATTACGACGTGTCTAGAAGACCCCGAACATGCCACACCGGTGGTATCGTTGTCGTGTCCTGAGTGCAACGTGCTCCCATTGGATATCGAGACCGCTAAGCGCGTTGTCTCCAGCGTTACACCGGCGAAGGATAACGACCAATCGTGTGCCGCTATGTAATTATCGGCTTATAAAACTCTCGCCTCACTAGAATCACCGCGATGACTTCTGTTTTTCCGAACTAGTTTTTTCGTATGTGTTAACTTAGACTATATTCTTGTGATTTTATACTAAGGTGTACTTCGTATTTTAAGTTGTACAGTATTGTATAGTAACTAGTAATTTTTAGCTATACAAGAATGGCGGAAGTGTATGTACAGAGAAACAAGGAACTACGATACGAACTCCTCATGATAGCCAGATACTTAGAGGCTATAGACTCGGAAATTCATCGAATAAACACCGAAGAATGTTACGGGTGTACGATCCAGCACCCTAGTCAGAGGCAGCACCAGTGCCTCTACCCGCCGGATTATGTGGCGTTATATGACCGCGCCTACCAGCAAATGGATAAAGACAAAATTTGGTCTGATTTTCGGATGGAACATGAATTGACCGATGACGAGTATACCAAACTGGAGGAGATCATGAAGTCGGAAGACTTTGTAAATATGCTAAAGGACTACGTACTGGTCGATCCGGATTCGGATTAAACAGGAAAGAACTGGCTAAAACAAGGGGATTACGCGCGCACTTCACTATGACAGTTATATCGAATCATTTAGTATAGCCTGTGTAGTTATATAGTACACATTATATTTGTGTGTTTGCAGTATCGTATCATTTATTATAGTCTACATATTTATATTGAATGTATCAACTTATTTCTCATAGCGGAATATTCTCAGGAATATTATCATTAACGTTGATCTCGTACTGGAGTCGATAACACTCGGACTAAAATATAAGAAACTATCCTTTCTCAATAACAAAACGGATTATACAGATCTAGATTATAGCTCGGATTATAATACCACATTTTTTTTTTCATAATGTCTAATATACGTTTAAATTCTTAGAAAATCATAGTAGACCAATAGCAACAGTACTCGGTCAACTATTATAAAATTGTATAAAGATAGTAAATGTTGTAATTTCTTTAATACATTATATATCAATTTAAGAAAATGGTTGTTTATTACTTTATATGTGTTGTGTGTTTTATTAAATGTTGTGTGTTTCACTACAATAATATGAGTACTACAGCGTAGAGAATTTGCTTAAATCTGAGTCCTATCTTAGATCTATTGATGACGTCGGGGAGATTATTACCATCGATAAATGCATTAAATTATCTGAAATCTGTCGGTATATAAACTCAGAGGACATCACGTCTTCTTCATTTTCAAATTAACAATGGAGTTTATAGCACCGTTTTCACTTATGATTAGTGGTCCTTCCAGCTCGGGGAAAACATTTTGGGTATCTAAACTTATAAGTAACCTGCGTGAAATGATAACACCTACGCCTTCAAACATTGTATGGTCATACGGCGAATGGCAACCTCTGTATGAGTCTATGAAAAACGTAACATTTATCGATGGTATACCAGACATTGACAACTTACACAACAATACATTACTGATTATAGACGATTTGATGGCGGAAGCTGACGAAAGAATATCTAACCTATTCACAAAAGGTTCACATCATAGAAACATAAGCGTAATATACATAGTACAAAACTTATTCGATAAAAACAAACACCACCGAACAGTTAGTCTTAACTCGCATTATATAGTGCTCTTTAAAAATCCGAGAGATGCTAGTCAAATAATACATTTTGCCAAACAAATGTTCCCTGGTAAAACTAATTACATGAAAGAAGCCTATAATGACGCCACCTCTCCAGCACATGGCTACTTACTGGTTGACTTAAAGCAGAACACCCCCGAAAATATGAGACTATCAACGGGTGTATTTCCAGATGATGTTCGATATGTGTATATAAAGAAATAAATAGCGATGATAATATTCAACGACATCACTAGTGTTTTTACAGTTGTAAGGACAACATGTCTGCTAGAATTAGACGTAATATACATACCATAAGATTATTAGGTAAGAAGAATGCTAAATTACGGAAACGTATAATAAGTGGTGCTTCTAAAGATTTACTCACATGCCTATGCGAGATATGCGATAATACATTAAAAGGTAACGTCCCATTGAATGGTAAACAGTTGAAGAAAATAGCGCGATACAAGAAGGACATCAGAGCTGTGGCTGATAAGAAGAAAAGTCTCAAGACAAAAAAGAAGATCTTACAGCGTGGTGGTTTTTTGCCCTTTTTAGTCCCGGCTATTGCTGGACTTTTAGGCCCAGTGATTGGTAAACTTTTCGGTGGGCAATGAAGAAGATGGCTCTGGTAGACCCGAGAATGCTACCGTCTATTCACCGTCCTCCTACACCTCCCCTCGTCGCTGCGCTATCCCAACTAGACGTAGATATGAAAGATATCCTACAGAAGCCGAATGTTAGCGACTCGGACAAAGTGAGAATGTACAACAATGTACTTACGCGATATCAATCATTTAATGACCAGTATCAAAGACCTGCGCCAGCACCGTCGTCAACACTGGAGACGCGACCTGCGTCGATGGCGGATGTTAAAACTTTGTCAGATGAAGATATATTAGACACTATACCAGCCACGATGAAGGGTAATGCAGGATTAATATTAAATAGACTTAAACCCGCTTTACGATGGAATGAGAGAGGGGAAATTATATATAACCAGCAGACATATCCGAATACCCACATAACTGATTTAGTGAATACCGTGGTGAGGGACAGAAAGAAACCACCGACGATTAATGGTCAAGACGTGTTTGCCAATGTTTTGAAAGATATCAACATACCGAGGTACCTAGTTGGAAACTCTCATATGCTGAAAAAGATCAATGCAGTTAAATCTACGAAACAGAATTTACCATCGACAACCGTGACTTCAAAAGCTTCGTCAAAGGAACGGAAATCTCGCGACAGTTCAAGATCGCTTACTCCTAGAAGATGGGCGGTTTATAAGTCATAGTCATGGAAGACGTATATTATAAGCCAGCCGATGCCGGTAGTTACGGTGGAATTAAAGCGCTATCTCGAGCAACTGGTAAAAGTAGGTCGAATACCGAGAAATGGTTAAATACACAAAGAGCGTACACGTTACATAAACCTGCTAGACGACGTTTCACCCGACGAAGAACTATAGTATCCGGGATAGACGACCAATGGCAAGCTGATTTAGCAGACGTAAGTAATATCGCTACATACAATAGAGGATTTAAATTTTTATTAACATGCATCGATATATTATCTAAATATGCTTGGGTTGTACCCCTTAAAGATAAGACTAGTAAAAGTTTAGTACATGCTTTCAAAGGTATTGTGTCAGAGGGGCGAAAACCGAAAAATTTACATACGGATAAGGGCACCGAGTTTTTGAATAAACCATTTCAAAACTATCTAAAGAATCAAAAAATTCATTTTTTCACTACGCATAATTCGGAAACAAAGGCAGCTATCGTTGAAAGGTTTAACAGAACACTTAAATCTAGAATGTATAGATACTTTACACATAATAACACATATAAATATATAGATGTAATACGAGATTTCACGCGGTCATACAATCACACACATCACCGCACTATTAATACATATCCAGCCAACGTAGACGAAACAAATGAGCACAGTATCTGGATGAGAATCTATGGTGATATTGGAAATAGGAAGAAACCCAGGTTTAAAATCAAAGATAGAGTAAGAATTAGCAAGGTTAAAAGAACATTCGAAAAAGGTTACGAGCAAAATTTTAGCGAGGAGATATTTACTATTACTAAGGTGTTAAAAACTATCCCAAATACGTACAAGGTGGCCGATTATAGCGGTGAACCGCTTCTAGGTAGTTTTTATGAACAGGAATTAACAAAGGTGGTGGGTCAAGATTTATACCAGATAGAAAAAGTTTTAAAACGTAGGAAAAATGAGATTTTTGTCAAGTGGTTAGGATATCCGGATTCTTTTAATCAGTGGATACCAAAAACAGATATAAAAACTTAAATGTTAAAGCCCACCGTCATTATGGATAACGAATCTCGAAGAAGTTGGTGCGTATTTGGACGAAAGGTACCTAGAAGCGAAATCGTATATTTCTGTCAAGTGCTCATCATATATATAATAATAATAATAAGTTTATACAACCTAACAACTGGTACTAAGGACAAAGAGTTGTGGACTGCTCTGTTAGCTAGCAATTTAGGATATCTCCTACCACAACCTAAAATAAACAAACATGTTTCTACTCACCCTACCTAGTAATAGCTCATCTACTTATTTTCCCGATAATACAGTTACGTCATATAAAACTAAGCTCGCCCACCAAATCGACTTGGAAGGCGATTGGGAGGTCGGTTTGACTGAAATCCAATATTCCAAAACTTGGTATAATGTACGTAAAGATCAGTGCATTGTTAAGTTATCGATAAAAAATCCGAGTAAAGAAAACAAACTGCCTGTTATTAGAGTGGTTCCATTATCACGACCTAAGAGAGCTCTAGGATATACCGTCGACGAACAATTGGGTGGTGATTTTTCAACTTATTTCTATAAATTAACACCCGGTCGATATGACAATGCTAAAGACATTATAGAGTCATTGAATGATCTTGCGTCGGAACTGAATGCATTTAACATGGGTTATAACAGTCGAACTAAAAAATGTAACATGACCGTGGAAAAAGACTGTATTGTACATTTAAGTACAGATTTAAAGAACATATTAGGGTTTTGGGATGGTAACAACGTAGGTTATGCGGAAGGTAATTATATCCCAACGCATACGGTAGATGTTAATCAGGGATTTTACGGTATATATGTATACAGCGACATTGTCCGACCGCATCCAGTTGGTGATACATTAGCACCCCTATTGAGGATAGTACCAGTTAAAGACGACGAAGAGGGGCTTGTTAGTATAGTCTATAGCCAGCCGTATTTTCACCCAGTCCAGACTAAGAATTTTAGTGTGATAGGAGTGTATTTATACGACGACACCGGTCATCCAGTCACATTTGAATCTGGGAAGTTGGTTGTTACGCTTCAATTTAGACGCAGACGCTATCAACTATGAAGCACCAATGTACTCAGCGTTTATATGATGACTACTACTTAAAACAAGTAGGGCATGGTTTTCCTCCGCCTTACGCAGGTACTCGCATGCAGCGGGGTTACGGTATTTTCTCGACTCTGTCGAAAGCTATTATGCCGCTACTAAAAACAGGAGCGAAAGTCATTGGTCGAAAAGCCTTAACAACTATTCCGGAAATAGCTAGCGGGATACTAGACGGTAAAAAACCCTCTCGAGTAGTAAAACGTTCATTGAAAAAAGCTGGCGGTGAACTATTGAATCAAGGCTTGAGGAGTATCAAACAACCTATAAAAAGACGCGGCGTAACACACCGCGTCAAACGTGTAAGGAAACGTCAAACGAGAAGGAAGAAAACTACAGACATATTTTCATAATGTCACTGGTACACCCCCAATCTAGCGAAAGCATGAACTCTCAAATCGACTTTTTCTCAATACCACCCACTAATACAGCGATAGTAGACGGATTCTTTGAACAATATCATCCGATAGCTACTCTAACCGACACTGGACCGATAGAGTTCGCAGTCAATGGATCTGAGTTCTTAGACTTAGCCCATTCATACATTAATATTAAGGCCTGCGTCGTTAAAGCAGATGGTACAGACATTGCAGATGCGGCTACAGTAACACCGGTAAATAATTGGTTACATAGCCTAATATCACAAGTTGATATATCGCTAAATGGGAAACTCATTACACCGTCAACCAATACATACGCATACAGAAGTTACATCGAAACACTACTTAATTATGGACATGACGCTAAGACCGGTCACCTTACAAATAGTCTATGGTTTAAGGACGATGCGTCCGAGTTCGAGACTGTGGCGAATACCAACATAGGCGTAGCTAATCGTATGAAAGCAACTAAAAATAGCGCTGTGGTTGATATGATTGGCAGACTACACGCTGATATATTCTTTCAAGAGAGGTATATGTTAAGCGGTGTCGAAGTGAAAATACGACTAATACGATCGAAAGACAGTTTCAACCTCATGGTAACTGGAGCACAAGAATATCGAGTCTCCATCAAGGACGCCAGTCTGTTCATACGAAAAGTGAAATTAGATCCCGCTGTGGAGGTGTCTGTAATGAAAGCGTTAGAGAGAGGAACGGCAAAATACCCCATACGTAGGATTGAAACTAAAGTATTTTCAATTCCCCGTGGAAGTCTCATAAATACACAACAGAACCTAGTTCTAGGTCAACTACCCTCCAGAATAATCATCGGTTTCGTAGACAATGCGGCAATGAATGGAGATTTTAAAAAAAATCCGTTTAATTTCAGACATTTCAAAGTTAATTTCCTAACAGTACGATTAAACGGTAAAAGTATACCCAGTACTCCGTATACTCCAAATTTCGACGATAAATTATACGCCGCCTCATTTCTCAGCCTCTTCCTCAATAACTCCAAAGCATTTCAAAATTGGGGAAATGGCATATCGTACGAAGACTACAGAAATGGGTAAGTACAATTATTTAACGAGTATATATGTTAATATCATGTAACTTCACTGTTATGTAGGTTATAGTTAGCATATGTAATACATGTTGTGATTGTAATTTAACTACTTTACTCGGTTTTACTCAAACTGTATTTCTCTACATTAATCGTTTCAGTTACACTCTCTGGACAATAGACCTAGGAGCTGACTTAGTGGAAGGTGATGACTTTGATCTCATTCAAACTGGGAACCTAAGTCTGGAAGTGCATTTCGCCGAAGCCCTCACGACCACTATCAACGCTGTGTGTTTACTAGAGCGTCCAAATATGATCGAGATAGATAAATCGAGAAACGTACTCACAGATTTTACAGCATGAATAATATTCAAATCGATGAACTCTTGCGTCAAGATGATATAGTAAGACCGATTTTTAAAGGGGTTTATTCTCTAGACACTCTTCCAAGTCGAGGCTTTGGACGCAGATGCTTCGTAAGTAATACAGAACCGTCAACTAAACCAGGTCTTCATTGGATTAGCATTCACATAGACGATGATGGCCGGGGAGAGTATTTCGATTCAATTGGAGTACCGCCTATTCACCGGAAATTCACCAATTTTATGAACTTAAGTAGTATTGAATGGACATACAATGATAAACAATTACAATCTAGGGTGACTGCAGTATGCGGTCAATATGCTATATTTTATCTTTTAATGAGATGTCGTGGTTTTAGTATGTGTGACATTGTAGATAGATTTAATAGCGATTATGTATTGAATGATGTAAAAGTTTTTGATTTTGTAAATGAATTAATCAATTAATGTGTAAGATATAGTCCTTTTTTGGTAAATAGTTAGTATAATTATTATATAGTAACTAATGTGGAAGTATCCGAATTAACGTGTCAAGGACTGTCACAGAACAGCTCCGAGTCGTATGACATGACAGACTTTAGTAGTGACCGCATTAGTGTATTGTATGAGGATTGTTTGTTTAAAAAAAATTGTCGTAGTAGTAGTAGTAGTAGTAGTAGTAGTAGTAGTAGTAGTAGTAGTAGTAGTAGTAGTAGTAGTAGTAGTAGTAGTAGAAGTATTTACTATTTATGTTGTAATGTGTACATAAATAAAATTATGTAAAATGAGCTCAATATACGACTTACGCATTCATTAATTAGACTATCATACATGTAAATGAATATTAAATAACAAAATATTGTTTTACTGTATATTGAATAATAATATATATTTTATATAATTTACATCACTAAATATATATGATAAAATACTACGATTGATATAATAGTATTCCAGAATATAATACTGTATAACATACCATGGATAAAATACTATATTATACAATGCTTAAACACTGTAATATTTCTAAGCATAGGATTATAATAATATTTTAATAAAACAACAACAACGAAATATAAAGATACAACAGGTAGTCGATTAAATATAAGTCAAACCAAACGTCTACTCTATTATCTGTACAAATATACATTGGCCTAACATGAATGCTAACTTTACGTTAGGAGACATTATGCGTTAGGAGGAGTGGACCCTTATCACAGGAAGTTTAATTACATAATACATAATTGATTATTAAATATAAATATATATACTATATGTACAAGTTGATTATATACACTGGTTAAAATAAAGAAAAGCATCAACTTTCTATTCTAAAGTAAAATAACAACCAATATGAAACTATACACGCGCACACTTCATCGCCATACTATTTGAATGGCATTACAAGTACTACAAGTAATTATAATCGGCATATTCGTTATCTAAAATAGTTAATATCGATATAATACATCTAAATACATCATTATTTAAATATTAATCATATAAAAACAAGTACTTACAACGTTATCAAACATGACGCGGACTCGATATGAAGCTTGCGACCTAAAAAAATTACTTTCGAATATCTGTATGTCCGTGAGCTAAGGTCTCTATGCCGTCTTCGAGGATATATCTTTTATCGTCGTATGGGCTTAAACCAATTTTATTTAGGGAAATGGAAAAGAGCTGATGTTTAAAAGATCTAATTTGTTTCATGTTTGCCATTTTTATTCGCCCTAGTCGTAAGCAATCTTTATAATCCTGATGTCGCATATCCCGTTTTGTGACAGACTGTGTAATACCTTTCGCTGTCTTTTTTTCGGTCACACACCCTTGAGAATTAACAAATTTAAACGAATACATTTTAGAACGTAAACCGCAAAATTGAGATATAGGAGAACTGCTCGTTTCATCTTTCATCTTACCTACCTTCTTTTTATTGACTCGACTATACATGAAATGATTCGGTGGATAATCGGACGTATCGAATCTGTCGATGTCTTCATACATATCTCTGTAAATGTCGTCTGTAGTGACATGGTATAGAAGAGAATCGGTATCTGTAAATGCTAGCTGAGCCCTGTCGCCAAATTTTTGTTTCATATAGTTATAGTGAAATTCATACATCAACGTTTTTGAAACATCCAACACGCAAAAACCGACGTATGTCGGTCTGTTTAGGTGTAGGTTAGTTTGCTTCAACTTAACTGCTACGAAATCCTCATCAAATATGTGAAATGACGTAAAGGAGGGCATTGCTATTAATTTCAGCAATTTCTTTTCATTCGTGACTAACTTTATATTTACACGTTTCCTAAGATTTTCGCACGTTTTTCCAAAAACGGCGTTGTTTGAAAGTTTAAAAAAATCTTTTTCAAAATCATTTTTCGCCATTGCACGTTTTTCTGTGTTAAAATCTATGTATTTTTTTAACCATCTAGATTGTTTAAATGTGAGAACTTTGTGAATTTTTGTTATTTCCAGCCCGAGCTCGACACATTGCTTTAAATTTGTGTGGTGTATTATATAGTGGGACTTATCGTTTAAATTGGGAATTAATTTCTCATATGGTGTGTGCTTCATGTTTAATGTCTCGAGTAATTGCTGTGAATATGTGGATAGCATATCCTCCGTTACCTTTAGCTTTTCGGCCGCCAGCGGATATTCGTTATGATCCCTATGAATTTTAGACGGGTATTTTAAATCCACCTCTAAAATATACCCATCACCCCCGTCGTTGTCAACCTGTGCGATATCAAACTCATCTATTTCGTGTTGATTTAACCACCTAAACCCTTCAGTGGGTAGTGGTTGCATCATAGAATAACCGTAAAGGTTATTCGCGTCTAAGTACATGATATAGCTGTTTTCTTTAGATACGTCGTAGTTTTCCATATATGGATTGTTAGCTTCGCAATATCTCTTACTAATTACCGATATTCCTCCTCTCAAACCAGCCTCTACAAAATTGTACTGCGTAATATCCGTTAACAACTCCAGTTCAACGCCGGTCATCTTTAGACATGCTTGCCACGCTAAACCGGGTGCCGTGTAGAAATGACATGGATCCAGCTTATAATACTCCATACATAAGCTCCTGAAACTTTGAAAGACGTCCGCCAGCAGTAAGCAGTCTGACAATAGATATAAGTCATGGTAGTCACCCATTGTGCTCATGCTAAACGTATTCCATACGTTTTGAGCGTGTTGATAATCGGCGTCGCTTATGTGTTCACCTCGCAGTACGTTATAAAACGACTCTTTAGTAGGTAACGTTGTGTGATTAAATTTATCAAACGATGACATTTCGTCATACGGATACACGCCTTTACGCAATAGAAGAGGTAGCTTATCCTTATCAAAACACTTATTCAACAGTGTAAATTTGTCAACCCCTTGAGCAGCTAAATTACCGACGAGTTTTTCTAATGATGTGCTCATGAATTGAAAAGAATCAATAAACTGTATGTCGCCGATCCCAAACGAGATATACCTCTCTGTGTTATTGGGTATGCAGGTTATTTCTTTGTCTTTTATTTTGGACAACCTTTGTAAAATTAAATGCGAATCATATCCGCGTAAATTATGCATGACAACGGGGATTTTCTTAGAATATACATAGTTAAGGTTACATCTGTTGTGGGCGGCGCCTCGAAATTTACCAGTAATGTGATCATGATCTCGTACACGATCGTTGCCTAATTCATCGTTACATATGTGACAATTAACACTACTATCGTACTTGATTTGATCGGTATCTGTAAATATCATAGGTTCTATATGTTCTAGTTTTTGTTTAATCCACCGCTCTTCTGCGAGTAATTCATCTATGAATCTATCTATCGCATCAACCCCCCTGTAAACTACTGGTGGTTTAAAATTATCTTCATTTGTTGAGACGACAACGTATGAAAATCCACATGCTGTATGTTGTTGATACCTATTCGTGTATGACCGGGTTGGATCGGGTGTTGCAGAGTGAATTTGTTCTGTAATACTTTCTAGATCTGCGTATATAACGAAGGGGACCTCTAACTGCTTATGAAAGTCCTTGTAATATATGCTGTCTCCATCATCGGGCATTTTAACACGTTGACCCCCGTGGACTCTACAGAGAGGCTCGTGCGCTTCTAACAAATCTTTTCGTGTGAAACCGTGCATGCAATACGTACAAAAGTATCTTTTAGCCCCACTTTTTGTAAGACTAGCGAGAAACCTGCTAAAATCGGTTATAAGACAATAGTGACTATCAGTACCTCTATTAATAAGTAATAAATCCACGTGTTTTTCCTTTTTCTGTGAAGTAATGTATACTGGAAATGGTATGTTTTTTTCATAGCCGAAGACATTCACACTTATATCGTTTAACTTTTCAAATCTTGCGATGGAATTTATAGACACCGGGAAAGCTATATTATCGAAATTTAGCTCATTTCTATATTGAACATAGTTGCGTATGTGTGCTCTGTGCATTCGTACTGGGTGGATCTTTGCCAAAATACACCATTTGAAGCATTCTAGATCATTGTTAATGACATTAACTATACACTTTTTATCTCGTAGTTGCTTTGGTAATGGTATGTAGCTAGTAGGCCTGATGGGTGTATATTGGGCTATATCGAGGTCTAGAGATGTTATCTCGTCGAAAGTATATCCACTTCCATCTCGTGTAAAGTTTCCTATAGAGTTTAGTATGGCTTTGACGGCATCCTCATATGAGTCGTCCAATTCATGGACGTTTACAGCGGACATGGCGAAGCTTCTAAAATGGGGTGTTTTAGGTTCTTCATTATCATCCGCGTCATATTTGATAAACTTAGTGTTTAAAACTATATACCATTTTACTCCTTTTCTATCCGTTACTCGTCGACTGACGATGTCTAATATTTGAGGTTTCACATTGTTAAGAAATGCTAGGGGATCTACGTATTTTTCACCGTTAAAACTATAGTGACGTAGATTATCATTAATTGCAGACTGATAAGGAGTATCAGTTTGATTAGAGGACGGTATAGCGTTAGAGGTAGACGCAACTGGTTCAGTCTCTGTAAACACGTTGTTCGTGTTTTCCAAGTTTTCAGACTGTTTGGATGTAGAGGGTACATTTACTCGTTCGTTATCTGATGGAACCGCAGAGGGTTCGGTGTCAGCGTGAGTTTTTTCATAATTAACAGGACAAATTTTAGTATGGGTTGACATCGTGTCTTTTCTGTGGAATAGCCGTCCGCAAACACACGCGTACTTTTTAACATTCGAGTGCGTGTTAATATGTCTCTTTAGATTTTTCTTCGTTTTCCAGGTGCGATCGCATTTGGGACATGTATAATGACCGGCACCAGTTTGCTTATTTCTGAAATTGTGTAAACATATTTGATATTATCATAGAAAGTTATGTCATTATTAGGTTTAGATTTATAGACATATATGTGGTTCGGTTTCTAGTAATACCGCGGGTCTATATATTTTAAAATATAAACACGCACGTAGATTGTTTTATAATATGGACTATATAATACGGGTTGGATGCTAGTAATATTACACTATACTATACGAGAGTACAACCCGGATAATCACTATAGTAAAATTGCTTCATAGGCTACATATACGGTATATATAAATGTACGTATATAATATATAATGTACGGAGGGGTTTCTAGTAATATTATTTTATTTAATATTTCGCGGTGTAAAACCTCGATAATCCGTCTCGTAATATTATTGTTATTGTTTTATATTTAATATAGGCTACTACTTATTATACCGATATTCCTCTACGGGTTGGTTTCTAGTATTATGTTTTATTTAACAGAGTCCTTCTAGAATCTAGATAGAACGGTATTGGTTAGTTCATTGAAATAATATCAAACCGGTTTTTACTAGAAGGCTACACATTCCGTCATAGTATAATGAATTATAGCAATCGTTATACCATATAATCGTAATTTGAACTATATATTCACACCCAAATGCGAGAAAAGTAGACTTGCGATATACTCTATCATATATGTATTTAATAAGATAACACGAGACTACTTCGAGATAACTACATACTGAATATATTAAATTAAATTTATATATCATGTGTAACTGTTCTATTGAACATGCTATATGGCAGCTCTATAATATTACCACTAGATCGGGGTTATAATTAAGTGGGTGAAAATTACCCTTTTCTTTATGATCCTAACCTTTGACGTTTGTTGGTAGATTATTAATATACTTATAGGCTATGCCATCAAATATATTAGAGCTATCATAACATAAAAATAGTTAGGAAAATAGTCTACTTGTTTCGCATTTGGGTGTAATCTAAGCACTCACCGCGTTAGGCGTTCGCTAATCCATTTTTCAATGCTATCATAGTCATCTAATAGTTCAGCAATTTTTTCTCTCGACGACTTGAGTCTGTCTAGAACTTCAGCGTATGAGTTTATATCCGTGTTTATCTCAGTCTGTACGGGTGATATATGCGGCGTGTACAGCACTTCGTCGACACTAGACGGTGAGGGGATATTTAGGCCCTCCATCACCAAGTCCAGTTCTTGTTGCAACGAAGTCGCATCGTCGCATTCATGCTGAGGCAGGGGGGACACCGGTTCCGTTTCCGGTGTGTATGTCGCCATTAGATCCTCCGCACGCGTGTACGACGGTGACGTTATAT
>WNLI01143286.1:0-10114 GCA_025802215.1 Wirenia argentea
GTCAAAAAAATTGGCTGCCAAGATTTACTCAATGTTCCCACTGAGTAAACTCCACACTTTAACGTGAATACCAACAATTTCAATGGCCCTCACTAATTTACATACTGATGTCATTTAGACTTCAAGCACATTACAAGTAGTACTTTATAGAGCATAAACGTATTGCACTGTTATAGTATAAACTACATTTTTTTACTGTTTGTAAACTGTAAATAATTTACATGTAACAATATGTTTTAGTCGTTTACAGTTTAGACTACACGGAAACTAAAATGGATTTTAAGGATACTACCTCTCAAATAGTATGCACAATTGTGTTAGTTCTTTTCATTTACAAGTTATTGAAAACAATTTTTCCACCTCGGAATTTACATCTACCCCCGGATCCAAAAGGCATCCCCATCCTCGGGAGTTTCGGTGAACTGTCGGGGAGATCCCTGCTGAACCACAAGGACCTGTACGGTGACATTAGCTATGTGAATATGTTTGGCACGGACATTGTGATACTAAACAGTGCTGACGCAATCCGTGAAGCGTTTACTCAGTCTGATGGTGCATCAGACAATCGACCCGTGTTATTCTTCTCCAAATACATTCTAACTGCAGACATGGGGTTTCAGTCACCCAATCTGCCACATTGGAAAGCTCTGAGGAAGATCATGCATTCAGCGATTAGATCACACTGTCACGGAATCGCGGAGGTCGAGCGAGTGATTACGGACGAACTTGTTTATTTCGAGACAAAATTACGTGAAAGTCCAGAGTCTGTAGATCTTATGAAGTTTCTGAAACCATCGGTGACTAATTTTATGTATATTCTCATAACAGGCGAGAGATTTGACTATGGTCATCGCATGAATGAACTACCGTTGTCGTATTTGGAGACGTTTAACTACATCGTGACGCCATTAGTGGATAATATCCTGCAGACGTTTCCATGGATACGTTACACACCGCTAAAAATGGGTCAGAGGGTGCGTGAGATGATTCACTAACAGGCAGAAATGACTCAGTATTTGTACACGCAGCATAGACACTTATCGGCGGCTGAGTTGGGTGAACGAGTCGGGATCGCGTTTCAGCTGATGAGGTAACAACGTCAGAATGCGGACGTCATCTCCGAACATAATGTCCAAGATGCGATAGTAGACATATTTGGAGCAGGTATTAACACTACGGTTTCATCTTTGTACTTCTTCTTTTTACTCATGGTGACGAACGCAGATATCCACCGACGAATTCACACAGAAATTGATGACGTCATCGGCGGTGATCGCCGCCCTACTCTCGCAGACAAGGCCCACATGCCATACACACAAGCGACACTCCTTGAACTGTTGCGTTATACCTCCCTCAACCCATTATCTCTTCCCCGAGCATGCGCAAAACCTACCAAACATCATGGTTTTGACATTCCAAAGGACACTGTTATACTGACGAACCTTTTCCGCGTTTTCCACGATCCCGATCTATGGAAAAACCCGTGGGGTTTTGATACTTCGAGGTTTCTTGACGAGCACGGAGGACTTCTATCAGCAAGTCACTGGAGACTGCGAAATCTCACGCCGTTCGGAGTAGGTACCAGAATTTGCCCTGGGGAGCAGTTCGCCAAGAATAAGCTGTTTATGTATGTGTCGCATGCATGTGCTTCAACGGTTTGGGTTTGTGTCGGGTGACGACATTTTGCCATCACCTGACCCACGTCATCTAAAAACTGGAGCAGTAGAATATTGCCAGAAAACTACCGCGTGAAAGTTATTGAGCGAATCAAGTATGGGCGATGTGAGCGAGTTCTTGGTTGAAAAAAACCCCGATGGATTATATATATATAGACTACAATTCGCTTTTCTTATTGATTGATAGAACTATGGATAATATTATGGTGGGGTGGCGAACGAACTGTGGATGATAGATTAAGTGATTAAATGAACTAGAGCCTATTGATAATGCGATGAGATTAAATCAAATGGGTGGATTGTTAGGTGAAAGAACTATGGATGATGGATAATGTGATAGTGACGTATTGGGTAACTATGGATAACTATGGATAAAGACAGGTTGCATATATCAAGCAGTCAGTGAGTCTTCTTCACTAGACTTGTATTGGTCACTGACCAGAGCAATTTCGGGTTGCTCTCACTCGCCTACGTCTCTCGCCTCATATTTGAGAGTAGAGCGTGGCCAGTAGGAGCGACCCTTACTTCCTCATGGACAGCGAGTGTGCGAGCGATGCAACTGTTCTGACATTGGCGACGAATACCACATCGCAATGGCATGTACAGTATAGTCAGTTTAACTATTTTTGTGTGTGTTTACATGTACAATTAATTACTTCTAGTGATACGTATAGATAAGAAATATAATCTAATAATGCGAAATATGCATGTAATACCTTATATTATGGCATGAAATTCGGATACCACACTCGTAACAATCGAGTGTGGGCCAGATACCTGCATACATTAAAATCTAACCTATAGTGCATACACGTTGACTAATCATGGTCCTCGCGTACAGCACTTTCATTTCATCTCATAATCATTTTAACCATATTTAATGCGTTTAGTAGTGATTTTGTGGTGTTTTAATCATTGTGTTATTTCATTGTATATTAATTATGTTAATCATTCTGTTATTTACTATCGATGCTCTATTTTGTGCGTTACAACTTCGATGGAACGTGTTTTGGCAGGTCCTGGACCTTAAACACACGTTAAGCCCAATCATTAATTCATTATATTATATTGAATGAACGAATGAATGAATGATGGACCTGCCAATAGCCTACACGTTGCATCGAAGTTGTAATATTTAATTTACAACAAGGCCTAAGTGTTATTGCATATTAATGGACCAATTACAAATTAATCCACAGATTATACAACGGATAACAACAGTAACAATCATGTATGTAATAATTATACAACACATAAAATACAGCTAGTAAATAAGACAATGAAAAAACACAATAATTATTATTAAAACACCAAATACACATAAAACATGGTTAAAAATGATGAGATGAAATGAAAGTGCTGTATGCGAGGACCATGATTAGTCAGCGTGCATGCACAAGGGTCCATTTTAATATAGGCAAGTATCTGGCCCGCACTTGAATGTTACGAGTGTTGTATCGGACTTTTATGCCATAATATGTAGATGATTATGATATAAGCTATATCAAAATACATATACTTTTCATAATACAAACCGTTGAAGAGTTTATTCATCTCCGTAGAGAGTATGGTCTCTATCTCGTACGAGTTGTACCCGATGGCATACAGTAAGGCCGTGACAGCCCCGGCACTGCTCCCACACACACGTTTGATCTGCCCTGATGCCTTCGACAGACCCACCTTCTCCAGCGTCTACGGATACAAATAATGTACGGTATTGTGCAAAATTATTAATTGGATCTCCTAGTTATTGATGGGTGTATTAAATACACTCATCAATAAATCAACAAATTGTGATGTCATAATCATCAGTCTTGAGAGACTATACCACTATACCATCCATTATAGTGTACATGCAAAAATAAAGAAAATTTAAAGTTCATTGTTGTTGGTCAAATGTCACCCAGGAGTCAAGTATTTGCCGAAAACGGGATGGTTTTGTAAAATATCATTATTTCATGACCCAAAATTTTCAAGGTCAAAGGTCACCCATTGGGGATTTTGCGGGACATATATAAAAAATGTGGATTCTTTAACATATGGGGATGACGTTGACCTTTGAGATATTGAAATACAAAATAACAAGTCACTCTTGTATCACTTCGTGGTGCATAGTGGATGATTTATAAGTCAAAGGTCAAGGTCATCCACAGCCGTTATTTCCCCTGCCTGGTACATACCCTGATATATAGACATACCCTGATAGCGCCCGCATGCCCCAGCGCCTTTATTGCACTCCCTGGTTTAGACCTACCCTGATACCCCCGCATACGCCACCGCCTTTATTCCCCCTCCCCGATTTAGACCTACCCTGATAGCGCCCGTATTCCCCACCGCCTTATTGTACCTCCCTGGTATAGACCTACCCTGATAGCCCCGCATACGCCACCGCCTTTATTGACCCTCCCTGGTATAGACCTATACCCTGATAGCGCCCGCATACGCCACAGCCTTTATTCCCCCTCCCCGATTTAGACATACCCTGATAGCGCTCGCATGCGCCAACGCCTTTATTGCACTCCCTGGTTTAGGTATAGACCTACCCTGATAGCCCCCGCATACGCCACCGCCTTTATTCCACCTCCCTGGAACACCAGATTCTCAAATGGGAAGTCATACTCTGTGACGTCACGAACCGCCATGGCCTGGGTATGTATAGTGTCGCTCGGTTGAGGAGGGTGCTGGTGGCATGTGATGGGGTGGGTGAGCGGGACGTCTTCTGGTAAGTTCGAACCCACCTTTGATCGTTTGTTTCCCATCTCTATTGTGTCACCTACAGATATGTACGCAGGTGTACTCAATATTTATATTTATATTTATATTTATATGTTTGTTTGTGTAATTGCAATAACACATTATACGAGTATACATGTACATGGTAGCAGAACCTTTTAGAGTATAGGTCTAGAGTATATTCGGATCTCACGAGCACATATAGGTAAATGCGAGCTAAGTATGGGAAATGCCATAACTTTTAACGTATATTTTTACGTAAAACGAAATGAATGCCAAACAAAGAGAAAATCCAACATTGATAGAGTTTTCATCTTGAAGAGGAAAATGTGTACAGTTGCATTGTTGCGAGGTGGGATGTGACATAATATATTTATAAACTTTCACTCAGCATAGTCTATGTTTTTACCATTATAGAAAGGACTACGGTACGAGTAAATTTTCAAACTGCGTCAGCTACATGGTAAAGTGGTTATACGCATGTAACTACATAATTATGTAATGTAATATTACTAATATAATAGAACTAACCGTTAATATGTAGGAACTATGCGTTTTGAATGAAACTCTATGGAAATTTTGGAAATGGTGTGATAACGCAAAACTTTACATACAATACTGTATGAAGGAAACGCCGTGCAAAGATGAGAAAAAAGACTTCAAAGATACACGGTCTCATTGTGCTCTATTCTGTACAAGCAAAAAAGACAAATAGTATTGTTTGCACTCTTCTGTGTAAATGGGAATTGGTGTTGAATCGGTAATAGTGTACTGTAGACTCTGTCAACATGGGAATGGTGGACGCATCTTCCATATTGGGATTAGTTATGCAATCCAGCACTTGGTTCGATACTGTTTGAACATTGCGCGAGTTCGATATTCGAGTATGGGAGGTTTCAATTTACGACGGTGTTGTGTTACTATACTCGTATCATGTTGATTCAGGCCAAAGTCACACATCATGTGGTGCTGACGCAGCGGAGGTGCAGTCCGCTCGGTATATTATAGCAGACGATACTTTATACAGTTTCTCGTACTGCATGACACATTTGCCACAGACGAAATATTTGCGATTGCAACATTGACATTATGAATATAATCGTGCACATTATTTGATTACATGAATAATTAACCAAACTGAATGTAGCTGTTTGGCATTGAGGTCATTAGTGAACAAATGTAGCATATGGGCGACACGCAATGTCATAGTACAGCATCCCGTGATGCAATTTCTGAACATAGGCCTAAGTTCGTCAAATGAACAACAATCAGTCTCTAAAAGGCGTGGATGAAAAATGCAGGATGAACAATTTTAATTATTCATCGGACCAACAAAATTAATATTTATAATTTTGGAAGCCATTTTGTATTTTAGTTTCCATTTTGGTTTCCATTTTTAATTTTGATGGCAATTTTTTATTTGGTGGCCATATTTAATTTGAATTTGACGACAGATTTGGTGACACGTGTGACCGATTTGGAGACGCCCTTTGTGACACATTCGGTGACATATTTGCGGACATTAAGTGACCTATTTGGGGACACATTTGGTTACAGATTTGGAGAGACACTTTGTGACTCATTTTGTGACAAATTTGGAAACACATTTGGTTACTCGTTTGATATTTTGTGACACATTTGGTGGCACATTTGGTGAAACCTTTGTTACACGTTTGGTGACACGTTTGGTGACACATTTGGTGACACATCTGGAGACACATTTTCTGACGCATTGGTTCGTCAGGGACATCATGGTGGCATGCAATAGACACGTCAGTGGGTCAGCAATGATAATTATGCATTAGTGACATCAGAATACTGTATTAAGGTACCATACCATGTTATTATAAGATAGGCCGGTCAGAAAACTTATAAAACTACAGAAAAACAATCTCGCCAAATATGAGTGTGCCCAAAATTATTGCAATAATGGCTTATCGTTGTCTCGGCCATTTGCATTTTTATTGACATTGGATTTATACCACCAGCGGGCCAAGTGACCATCCAACATGCCAAATTGTCGCATAAAATGTAATTTATTTCCTACAAATACAGTATTGTTTTACTGTGGTATCGTTCACACATATATTGTCATATCTACCCACACGACTAATGTCATCCGTTATATCTACCACCCCGTTATAATCATCAAACGTCACAGAACCTTCAAAAACTGCGCCAGTTGGACGTGTTTCTATGGTTACCAAATATTTCGTTCTGTGATTTTTATCCACACGGCGCCAAAACATCCACCATGATGGTACATTGTTAGGTCCTGTTAAACTTACGACCATTTTTGCGCTTTTTATGTACTTCAGCCGCACCGGAGAACATTGTTGATGTTTTGATACGAGATTGTTGATTGTCATGACGATGCTATCGGCGATGATAGTGATTTGTGGCAGTCGTACATCGACTGGTTGTAGTTTATGACATGCGCAGTAGCTATGGGGAATTAACGCTGACCTACATGTTCGATTTCGGGGTATTTTCTCGAGGAAGCTGTAGCCCTTTGGTTTTGTTGATTGTTGTCTCGCGTGCCGCGATCGTGTATCGTATGTTCCGTGAAGGATATCGAGAAGCGTTTCGTGAAAGTCGTGAGGCGTCGTTAACCGTTTCGTGTTAGTTCTTACAATCGAATCAATATCCGGGTTTCGCTGTTTGAGTAATTCTGGTACGGTGAATAACATCATCGGTAACCGTACCTCGAGTTGGCCAATGGGAGTGGCTCGAATTGCGTCTGCGCGATGTCCGTGGTCAGCGAAAACGAAAACGAAAGAATCCCGAAACACGCCGCTTTCTCGTAATTTTGTCAGATAACTAACGATATCATCGTCGCATAATCCGACAAGGTTCAAATGATCATGCCCGAGGTCTGTTATGATTGTGAGATCAAATAGTGGTTTATGTTTATATTTCAGCATAAATTCTGCCGAGTAATCCAAGAGTAGTTGATGTTTCGGGGTATCGCCGTAGCACAGAATCGACGGCCATAAACGGATATGTTTGTTCTCCAACGCCAGCCATATACCGTCCGTTAACCCGCCACATATCTGCTGCATAAACGGCCTCATGTAGTGGTCTGTCGGCTGTGTTTTTAAGCCTTGTTTCATGTAATTAAGCAAACCTAATCGCGGCGTATCCTCCGCGAACATCGTTTTGTAACCGGACTTCTGGAAACGCTTCCATATGAACGGATAGTCATCCAAGGATCGCTGATTTTTGCGTAAATCGCCCGCTAGTTCGCCGGTTAGGATAGGCATCAAACTACCAAATGTGTTACTCTCGATTTTAGTGTAACTTGTCATATCGTAACCACCCATTGTCTCTGTAATGAATCTGTAGGTCTTCTTCAGTTTACGTAAAGCATTCAGACGTGAAATTGAATCTATGTGAAACACGAGTACGTTGTACTTTTCTTTAAAATCGCTTTCTGCAGGCTTATCCAGTTTTTCTTTGACGTAAACATGTTTTAGATACCTATTAAATACTACGTTATTGTTTACGTCGGTACATTTGAAAAGAAAAAAGTCAGATTTGATGGTATTACCGATACGAAACTCAACGACTTCACCCAAAGTTGTTTCGTCGTCGTTTTTACGAATCAAGATCTGATACGAACACGATACATCACCAGTTGATTTCAGAACCGTTTTATCAAAAACAACCTCCCCTCCGTCGTCCACATAAACTAAATCACGTGACTTGTTGCAGTTTAGTGGAGTTGGTGTAGTGACATACGCAGCAATGCTAGGGTCGTGCGGATTGACATGTGGAAGTATGCATTGTGAATTCACGTCGATTGAAAGTGTGATCGGTGACACGTTGAGCACGACGTACCAATATGATGTATACACAATCAGAAGCAGTAGAAATGTTTGACATAATTTCCGTGTGTTGTACTGGGATTTGTCGATTCTGTAGCGGCTGAGAGAGCTGATTATACGACCACAGTAGTTTTTCATAGCTGAAAAATACATTGAAAATACAACATCATTGAAATGGTTTAGCCATATTTCGAGTTTTAACCCTCCCGAGCATTACAAACACACATAGGGGCCTACTAAAATAAAGGGGAAAAACCGAAAAGACAACAAAAAATGTGGGGTTATGAAAAGAGAGTTATAATTTTTGCAAATTATATGATGCTGGAAAACTTTCAATCGGAAGAGTGTTCCACAATTTTGAGGTAGGCCTATACGTGGACTGAACAAATTTGAATGGCTGACAGTATGCCTAGCTGTTCTGGCCAGAGGAGATTCGACATAAAAGGGATGACTATGGGAGACTAGTCGGGTGGCTCGATGGTGGAGTTTTACTGGTGGCATAATGGATGCTAATTCTTCGGGGCACCGTTTGTGGAAATATCTGTACATATAGAAATCAACTAAAGAGGCTACATTTCTACGATGAGAATGAGGCTGAAGAGTATCCGTGAGAGTTGAGTCATTTAGTCGACTAATAGCTTTGGATTGAATGGAGTCCATTGATAATCTTATGCGTTCTTGTCAATTAGAGGGCACAGTTTGTCACAAGGTATAAAAATCTTAGCTTAGTAACCATAGTTATAGAGTTTACTAGGATAATACTATAGGTAGGGGAGGGCGGGGTAAGTTGTCACTTGATTTTTTCTAGCAACAAATGCCAGATATTCAGCATGATTTGTTATTGGTTTACTGATTTATGTCCCGTAGATTGCAGACAGATTTAGTTACTACGTAATTTTTGTGACAACTTACCCCTCCCTCCCCTACTACACTGTATAGTGAACTCATCTCACTTGTCTTGTTAATTGCCTCTCCCGATAAAGTTAATTCCCACTTATTTCTTCGATAGAAAACAAAACAATTCCTCAGTGTTCGTTTTCTCTGTCTTTTCCTTCTCTTCCTCCGTAAACGGAACTCTTACTGTATTTCTCCCGCTGTATACTGCACCAAATTTATCGAAATTGGACTTAAATTAACGGCTGTATAGGGTATAGTGTATACGAGTAGGCTATGATACAAAATGCTGAATATTCACTAAATGCTATGTCGAAGAAAAACTATTTTGTATATATGAAAAATCTGCTTCGCTTAAGTTCTGCGGTAATAGAACATAGAATACCTATGGAGATAATCTTGTTTCACACTAGGTATACTTTTTGGGCCTTTGTCGGTTATTTTGGCGGCCATCTTGGATTCTTTCGGGTTTTTTTTTTCTAGAATATAATGAATATTCTTCCAGGACCTTTAAATATAAGTCTTTATGCATGACCAATAACGTAATAGTAGGTATATACAGTATACATACTCTTCAACATTAAAAACGGACCCCCTATTATAATTAATAGGATTTATATATATGGTATGGAATAGCGCACGGTATATTAGGTGTATGGTATGGTGGGGTGGGTGTATGGTATAGTGGGTATATGGTAGGATGTGTGTATGGTATAGTGGATATATGATATGCATGGTGGGTGTATGGCATGGTATGTGTATGGTGGGTGTATGGCGCATAGTGTGGTGGCTGTATGGTATGGGTGTATGGTATGGCGGGGTGGGTGTATGCTATGGTGGGTATACGTATATGGTACGGTAGGTGCATGATACGGTGGGTGTATATTATGGTGGCTGCGTAGTATGGCAGTCTATTTGCAAAACCAGACTATTTGCAAATATACTGAAATTTTCAGTCTATTTGCAAATAGTCTGTTTCATACA
>WNLI01143396.1:0-10111 GCA_025802215.1 Wirenia argentea
GGCATTCACAGACCAACTGACTTTTATAAAATCTAAGTCCTGCTTTTATACCCCTGTAGACGCGCAGAGTGTTCAACTTGGGACACTGTTCCAAGTTGTTAGAAGTATGGCCGGCATATCTGGGCTTTATAAAAGTAGACTTCAGCTTTTAAAGTGGGTTAGTGTGGGTGTGTTTGTTTGTTTACATTGTTTAGCATGTTTGTTGCATATCATTATAGGGTAGAAACCTGGATAGTGTTCGTTGTTGTAACATTGCATACAATTATGTGTGTAATACAATTTAATAGTGGTAGGTATACATTTTTTTTACTATGTCGTATTCCCCTTCAATTCATGTTTAGCACAGTATACGTAATATACGTACTCTATAGTAAATTAGCGATACAATCATGACGAAAGTGTAACAACAAATTAATTGAATAAAAACAATAATATAAAGTTGAATTGAATTTATTGTGGCTCTTTTTATAATACAGCTAATTATATACTAAACAATTTTACAAGTGATTATATCTATATATTAATTAATTACAAAGAATGTTGTGTATGTTATATATACATAGATTGTATATATTATGGACACTTATTTGACTAATATGTATTTATGCACACAAATGATATTACACATTTACAATTACTTCAAACATACATACTATTGAAATACTGTGAATAATAACACATAGGCTACTTAGTAAGTAGAAGTGAGCAGGTAGACATGGAATTGTAAAATCTATGCCTATTTGTTTACAATAACATTCATTATATAAGTCATAACATTAAACATGGAAATAAAATCTTTTACAAGTGCACTTTTTATCTAAATATGGAGAATATTGCTAGTAAATGCAGTGAATACAGAAGGTATGGTATGTATATCAAATATTAGGAAAATGTGAGTAACAAGTTGTTATAATAAAGTAATAAGCACTGTTTATAGAAAATTTTCAACGGACAATGGGCTATAGCCAGCATGATATATATTATCAATGAAGACATGTTTAACTAGGCTAAGATTTTATATAAAATAACTATTGTGAGAATGAGTATTATAGAGCACTATTCTATGACCACAGTGTAAATAGTATTATAATTTGTATACATTTGAAATATCATTAACACATTTTTTAGCCTACATGAAGTTGACATAATTAAATATGAAATAATTATTAGAGTATTACAATCTTCAGTAGGCCTAGACGACACAATTATATTATAGCCAAACGATAACGTGTTTGCAACCGTGTTTTCCCATGGAAGCTTTTTTTGGGTTTGAACTTGATAATACAAATAATTTATTATTTATTTTGCCCTAAAAGATGATTTTTTATCTGAATTTTGTCCAAATTAATTAAAAACATAGAAAACCTATTGTTTAACGATTTTTAGCATTGTAAGTGGAACACTGGTTTGCTGTAAAATTATCATAATGTAAGCAATAATGGATTGATGGTACCAACAATACTATTTATACACATTATATTCTAGCACACAGACATACATATAACATAAACATACATATAATATTGTATACATACAATGTGTATGATACAAATTCAATTCATTGTAGAAGAAACCCAATGTTAATAATAATCAGTCGAACATTTATTAAGATGCCACAATAGATTTTTGTCAATCTAAACAACATGGCCAGAAATCAGATAAATTTATCTATTAATAATTCCACAAATTAATACAAAGGCATATCAAAATGTATACAAATATATATATAAATGTATACACATGTATCAATATGAAAACAAAATATAGGCTTTATAGTTGAAAGTTTTTACTTTTTTCAGTGGTGGCTTCTTAATAAATGCTTGACTTGATTATATAAATTATTTACATAGTACAAAATACACAAAATGCATATTTACACTGGGGAAGACTAGGGATTTCGATGTTGTCTGACTCAGACTATGGTGTAAAGGGGATAACTCCATCCATTGACCAGTTTGAAGATGCAAAAAATGTAAAAAAGTAATGTTTAAAACTTTGCTTATACAGAGCTGTTGGAAAATAAGACCCAACTATAAATGTATTAGGCTATATACAAGAAAGAAAAATAATTATTTAAGCTGTACATTTTATGTAATTCTAGGTATTTTTTAGTTAGATAGGTTTTAGTTAGTTTAGGTATACATTTTATTTTATTATTGACAATTATTTTTACTTATTTATTACTTTATTTTGTCAGTAATTTATTCTATTTAGTAGCCTAGTTATATTTTTTATGCAATCAAATCTAAAGTATTTTTTTGTGTTTAACAATATTTACATCTACATCATGTTTTTCAATATTTTTTTACTTACACAATGAATATTATTTACAAATGTACATTTTGGAAGACAAGGATTGTTGTTTGGCACAAAATAACCAACTTATTTACAATATTTACACAACATATATTGACGCAAAATGTAAGACTTTTGTTAAACGTTTTGTGAATGCACATACTGATGTATCTAAATATAGCCTACATTGTATTAATTTATTACTTACCATTACTGTAGGTAAGATAAGTATAGACTGTTTATCATTTTAGATGTATAGATATGACATGTCTAGTAACTGCCTGATAGGGTATGTAATAAATAGTTTCATGAAATTTACTGATAAAGTTTAGTGATAATAATAATGTATTGAAAATTTAAAATGACCATAAAACATTAATTTTTTCTCTCGTTTTTTATTTTATTTTATACAATTTTCTTATACTAATACGTATGGCATCAAAATGGTTTTTTTAAATATAGAAATTTAACTTTAGTATACGGTAGTGTAGTAACTGCATTTAGCCTACTACATGTCAAATCATAATGTATTAGATGATTACATGAATTTAACTGATTTACTAGTGTGGATCAATATTAAGATACATAAGTAACAAGAACATGACTTTAACAGGTCATAACCGGAAGACATCAATTTAATACACTTAACAAAATAATAACATAACAAATTCTATGTACAGGGGAAGACTGGATTTCGTTTTTGGCACATTTTACAATGCGTTAAAATTACATAAAATTCTATACAAATCACACATTAAATTCTGTACAAATATACAAGGTTTTTTGATTGTCGGCTTTTCGCGTAATTTACCCCATTACTAATAATGGTATCACCCAGTTTGGTTGAACCAGCGAAGGTTGAACTATCCGTGGTTGAGCCCAATACGTTCATGGGGTGGAGTATTAAACAGGTACATAACATTTATTATCGTATTCTCTCATTATTAGCCTAGTTTTTAACATGTTTCACTTTGTCCCCAAAATAATTGTAAAAAAGAGATTTTTAACTATTTTGTTTAAAATATATTTATTTACAGTACATTGTATAGGTTTTTGAGTATTCTTTAACATGAGAAATATTTTTAATATAATATTTATAGTGTAATATTTTTTAAATTTAAATTTTTTAGTATTATTATTATTTTTTAGAGGGCCTATATCCAGAGAATGCCATAATATTAACATAACAGAATTTACACACACACACTTTTTGCTACAAATATACTATTTAATCTCAATTGGTTCTGTTTAGAATACTTATTTACATCCTTATTTACAATAAATGGCAAGTGTCAGGCTTAGTATTGTTAAATTAATAACAATATTGCAATATTTACACTATTTACAATACATTATGTATTTACAATACCAGTATTATATTTTTGTGACCTAATGGGCGTTACTATCTTTAAATGTTACACATAAGATTTGTAATTAGGCTGAGAATTTTAAACAAATTTGGTTTTAAACTGGTTTACAAAAAACATGGTTATACCATTTTTATGATAATCTTAATTATTATTACATATTTGAAATGTGTAACATTTACTTACTAGTTGCAGTATAGGTACTATTTACATAATCATACAGTTATTTTTGGCACATTATGTGGAAAACCGGAAAATTGTTGCACAACAATTTGGCACATATATATTTTGGTTAATATTGATTATATTTCCTATAAGCATACCTAATAAACAAGTCAAGAAAATTAAATGGATAACAAATATTGTTTATATATGTTTGAGAGTGTAATTCTAGTAAGCTGCTTGCCTTGAGAACTAATTTTATTTGGCACATTTTTAGTGATTTTCTTAACGTACTAATTCATTAACATAATATTTGGCACTGTCTATTAAAATATTTATTTTTCAATATAATTTGGCACATTAAATAAGGAATATTTTTCTTGCATATAATGTTGTTATAGATTTGGCACGAAAGATGACTAAAATTTAATTGTGTTATTTGGCACACATCGTTTAAAATGAATCTAATTTTATTTGGCACCACTATTGCAGAATGCAGATTCTACACTAAACAACAAACTACAAGTGAAGAGTGAAGACAACTAACAACTGGAGATGGCTTGGAAGACAACGAATTATTAAATGGAAGACACCGATTAAAATAGTATAAAAATTGTGAGTAAAACGTGATAAAACAAATTTATGATACAAACTGCAATGGAAGACAAGTTGTCTCTGACTTTGGCACTAAAGACTATTTCTTTGTGGAAGACAAATTATTTGTTTACACTCTAATAGAACGGAAGACAAGAGACTATTTTATATACATACAGTATGGCATTAACATGACCAGAATAACACAAAATTATTATTATACACTACAGTATACATATGGCAATAATCTGACCAGAAAAACACGAGAAAAACTACCTAAATGAAGACACGAACATGCAAAACACGACAAAATGATTATATACACCAAGTATTTTAAAGGAAATAAAAAGATCATCTAGCATGAAAGAGAAAAGAAGATATACCATAAATTTGGTACTCAAAGATGCATCATGCAGGGAGTAGAAATTTGTAGGATAATTTTTGGAAAAGCAACAATAGCCTAACCTAGCATGCAAGACAGTTAGAAAGAATAATCATAAATTTGGTAATGCAAGATGATATACGTAGCATGCAGAGTAAAACATTTTATGTGAAGGAATAATTATAGAGCATGCAAGGGAGTAGGGGCTTAAGAAAGATATTTAATAAATTTGGTATGAAAAGATGACAGCATGCAGAGAAGTAAAAAATCTGATATAGATCAGAAATTTTAATGCAGATGAATAATAATTGTAGCATGCAAGAAAGATATACCATAACTTTGGTATAAAAAGATTACATAGCATGCAAATGTGTAGAAAAATATTAATACACTTAAGATATTTGGCACGGGACAACAGAAATGATATATACACCAGAAATTTGGCACAACAAAAATGATATATACACCAGAATATTGTGGGAAATTTTGTCGAATTTGGCACATTCGGACTTCACTGATTATCTGTTTGTTAAAACAAGATAAAAATTATATCAAACACTAGGAATAATATTGAATAATATATTACATCTCTATGTACAAAATTATTATATTTACATTATTATTATGCATACATTCACGACTTTTGCTTTAACGTTTAATATTTTATTTATTTACATGTACTGTTTTTAATGGCTCATTTGTTATATGATGTCTAAAATTACTTTTACTATTATTGTACAATTTATGCAAAAGTTTGAATTTAATTTATTTAATACAAGTATTTAACATTGTTTTTATTGGTTTAATACTATCCGGTTTTTCATTTTATAAATTCTATATAAAGAGGGTTTTCATTTTCAAAATTCGATAGAGGGTGTTAAGATTGTTTAAATTCTATATACACGGGGTTTCAATTCTATATATTTAGGGGCTTCATACTTTCCAAATTTGGGTTTGATTTAATAAATTATACATAATACCAGGGTCTCTACTTTCCAAATTCTATATACAGAGCAATTTTTATTTTCTAATGAATAATATGGGGAGTTTCTAGTCGTCTACTTTCTAAATTCTATACAGAGGTTTCAATTATCTAAATTCTATACATGGGGGGAGGGTTTCTACTTTCTAAATTCTATATACAGGGTGATTAATACTAATGTCTACAGGGTTCTATATACAGGGTACAGCAGTGCTCACGTGTATAAGGGCGGTTTTACCACAAACCCTTGTAACTATAGGAAAGTCTGCTCTCTGCTATGTAGGTTCCATAATGTAGCTAAAGGTCAAGGTCACAAACATATTTGAGATAATATTATAGATATTATTTGTAAATTATTTACTTAATTTGTTTTGATTTTGTTAAATTGTTGGCCATAATATGTTTGTGGGTGGTAAAACATTACTTTATACAAATGATTTTTTATAATTTTTTTATCACACTTTCAATGGAATTGTATAAGACCTACTGTTAAAAATATTATACACATTTCATCTGGGTTTTTTTTCCACAAAGAATTAATTTGAGTGCTTTTAACAATATAATATAACTTTACACAAATAGTAGGCCTAAATGTAATTGGTAATGTTAAATTTGGTTAAATTTTAATTTTTTTAAACAATCTTAACAATTATTAAGCCTTGTGAAATTATACATAGCCTACAGTACATATCAGAGAGCAGAATACTATGTATAATAAAAATATATACAGATTATAATTGATTAATAAAGATGTCTTTTATACATGCTTTTTTCGATTTTTTTGGTATGTTATAATAATACTTACATCAGAATTTGTTTACAATATTTACATCATTATTTACATTATTACTCTATACAAAAGTACATATAATACTGATGAAGATGTCAGTTGACTCAGATGCATAGCCCTAAACTTTCTATGTACATTATTTACAGCTGGGATATTTACAACTTGGGAGATTTACAACTTGAGAATATAGTATTTACAACTGGAATATCTAGCACTTTGTAATTACTGTGTTTTTGTGTATATTCAATTGTTATGCTAATAAATTTTATATTTACTTTATAATTTGTTTTATACAGTATTTATTTGTACTTCATTATAGTTTACTTATAGTTTATTTTTTAACTTATCATTTATAGTTTATTTTAATTAAAAGTTGTAATATTTTTTCTTAATATTATAGATTACATTTAATTATTTTATTTTATAATTATTATATTTTAAAGAATAGTAATTATTAGGTTGCTATAATCGTGAAGATTATTTTGCAATTTGGAAACCTTGACATATTATCATATTATATATTACTAATATATGAATATACTTATGCTATGTGCATTTTTTTTTACTAATAGTACTATCCAGTATAAAAAATCCATCTACATGTATAGTGATACATGACTAAATGATATCTTTAACTGATATTAGGAAGCAACTTGTCGGCGGATATACCCATTAAACAAAATACGGCATACATAACAAATAAATCATCATTAACATTATCTATTTACAAATATTGTAATATTGGCAACTCTGGAATGAGTACAAGCTTGGCAACATAGGAATAACTGTAACAGGGTACATACGTAGTTAATTATGTAAGTTTGGTATAAAAATATTAATCATAAAAAATATTTGATATTTTACTTAGGTTTGAATTAAATGTACAGTAATGCTGTAATATAATTTGGCAAAAAAGCGGAATGCAAGATGCATATTGGCAACTTTGGAAATAAACTACCTGGAAATAAGCACTTGGACATAACCAGAATTCGATGAAGTGTAACATAATAGGTCATTTGGTCTACTAAAAAAAATTGTTTTTGTCTACTGTATGTATGTACAGATTGGTAACGTTGGAATTATTTAGTTGTGTTTATATTTTCGTTAAATTATATAAATGGTAAGAACCATAAGATTGTGCAAGATTTAACAAATTCTTCAGTTAAACGTATTTGTAGTTTTCATAAAATAACAAAATATTAGGCAGCAATTGGAATGTATGATAAGTAGATCGGAAACCTTGAAAGAACGTATTTGGTTCTATTTCGTAAACTTCTCTAACGTGATTGTACTACATTACAAAATATTTGGCATTAATCGGAATACACTATAAAAATTATCTACATAACATTGGCAACTTTGGAAGCACTTGGTTCAAATTAGTTTTCAATAAACTGTATTAAACATGGCTATTATTATTATGTACAAACTGTAAAAATACGGAAACATTTGGCATAATGCGGAATGCACTATCAATTGGCAACTTTGGGACTACGTACTCTATGTTCTATCTCGTATTTATGACGTAAACTTAAATGTAACGTTATTATTACGTATTATGATTAACCATAACAATACTAATTTGGCAGAAAACGGAATGCATATTGGCTGAAGTAAAACATATTTGGCAACATTGGAGTTATTTGAAACATTAATACCTGAAACAATAATTATTATCGGATGGTCATAGTTGGTCATTTTTGTACAGAGTTATCCCCCTTACACCATGGAAAATGTGGAAGTATTGCAAAAATATTAGAAAGTATTGTCATTATAATGGCGATAAATGTTCAATAAAATGAGATGGCCAAGACTATTCTAATGTAACTGGGAGATAATTGCATCATAGGTAATATATTATCGTAGAAGTACAAAATAAAATTATTAACGTAATTATTTGAAATTTTCCTGTAGCAGTGATTTTAATATTACCTAAATTTATTATTTACTTTTTTCAAAATCATTCTTCTTACAGTTACATGATAAAATACTTTTGGCCATTCAATTGAAATAATATGTTTTTAATAATGTAATCTAATACTGTTCGAGTAACAACAATCTATGTAATGTACGTATTAATGATTGAACTCTCTACTGATAAAGGGAGACTATCTTTCAAGATTACACAATTTTAACTTTTACGTACTTATATCCCTTTACCAGTAGGGTTCTGTGTACAACTATGCAGTGATGGTATGTAAGTATAACAGTTAGTAATTCATGCATAATGGATAGAGAATTATTTGGAATGGTTTCAACTCTCATTTAGCTGTAAATTTAGATGTAAATAATTATTGTAAAAGAAATTGTACTTCATAGCGATTATTACAAAATTTCAATTTACTTTTTAACCATTATTTTTCTTGTGTAGACAGCGTAAATTTTACTAAGTGGAAATTTTTTTTTTTTGCATTTGGTGTAAATTGAATTAATACAAAATTTCAGTTAGCAAAATGATAGATATAGATTGCATAAATTGTAGTACAAATGTCTTTAAGTTTACAAAATATGATCGCATATATGAAGAGTTATTTCACAGATTAAAATTCTCGGACTGATATATACAGCCGCTAGTCTAGATAATGTGATGACAGGACATTGATATAAAAATTTAAATACATAAGATACAATGAAAGTATTTAACTATGTACAGTGGCTTGTAGAAAGAGATTTCATTCAAATTGTACACATTTGAAAGTATGAATTGAAAATTTACATCTTGACAAAGAAATCGAAAAACAAAATCTCAATATTGTAAATAAAAATTAATAATTTCAATATTTTTCTCGTATTTATAATCTTTGTCTATAATTTTGAAAAAAGTTTATAACAAAATGGAATGTTTTGCATTTATTATGGAAAGTGAAAAACATAATAAAACATATAATTATTTACAATACTCTGCGAATATAATTCAATATCAGCACTTTAATCGTAATATAGGTATCTACGTAGATATAAATTTATATTTACATATTTTACATGCTATTTACAATTATATAATACTTAATTCAATGGGTATGAATTCAGGTAAATGCTAAACTACCAACTAATACTCATATTACACAGATAATATAAATTGAAGTTGGTTTTTTAATAAGATTCATTCAAAATAATTATTAAATAAAAATCTGAGCACAATGTGTATACAATAAAATTTAGATACCAAAGTAAGTTTTTGCGAATATGTACATCAGAAACGCGTTTGTATTTACAATACACTGAGACAATCGGTCCTCCGAGCTAAATGCTAAACATAAAAAACATGCAATAAATTACAATATTAAAAATATGGCACACCAAAATAAAATGAAAATTACGCAAAAAATAAACAAAAGTAAAAGCAGATTGTTGACCAGATGTTAAAAATTGTAGCAAGCTATTTTTTTATGAATATATTAAATGCTAAAACTAATACAGATATAACAAAGTTTTTTTTTAAATTAGATCGACCGAATACAATTTAAGGTAGCAAGTCAGACTTCAGACTACTTTAGCGAATATGGGATATATAAATAGACTTAGTGTGACTATAGAAA
>WNLI01143507.1:0-10111 GCA_025802215.1 Wirenia argentea
GAAGATATGGTGTGAATATCTACCCTAGTTCTTGATTTATGACAACAAATACATGCAAAAATTTTACCCGTTCGGTTGTTTTCGCAATGGAGTGTATGTTCCAAAGTTGTTGCTTGCAAGTTACGACCGAAATGGCGCATCAACTCAGGAGACCATGTAAGGACAGAAGATGTCACCTATAGTGAGCAGACATGCTCGGCATCAAATCACATTACAACATGCATATGTTTGATATGTTACTGGTTGCTCCAAATAGTTCTTGAGATCACGTTAGGAGTTATTATGTATTATGGTTAGGAGACAGAGAAGGTCTAACCGTCAACTTCAGTGGCCAGCAGGCTATGACACATCACATGCTATGGATGAGTGGGGGAAGTGGGAACGCTTGCCAAGCTGATCCCGCTTTGGCCCTGGAAGTTCTTTCCCTGGGGGCCACACTTGAACCAATGTATGATGCAACCATAAACATCCATTCAAGCAAACGGCTGTGCTCAATTACTCATCAAGTTATTGGTGTGTCCTTGTGCAAGGCAGCACAACCATAGCCTCGCTTCATCCCACAGTAAATCATATATATTTGTTAGTTGGAATATGGGTATATGCCTTGTATACTAGGATAGGTACATGTAGTAAAGCCATGCATCTTATAACAAAGTGACATTGGACATTAATTATTATGATTGGAAATTTGGTATGCACACATTTGAATGCACAACAACTTAAAATGCAACATATAAATGTCCAACTTTATTTTTTACTACGGCAATAAATAAATTTAAATATGATCGAAATAACAGTTACTGTATATTGCATTTTCTTGCGACAACAATACATGACCGTAAATGACACATGGTTTTTATCCATCTTTAAATTTCACAATAATATATTTAAATATTGACATTAACCATATTTCATCACTAAATTTATCCATTAAAATCGCATAATAGGTAGGTAGATTGATTTAAAACATTCAATATACGCAAATGACACAAATAATGTCCATAAAAGTAACTTGGAGTTCGGAATTCAATCAAATTGGTTCAATGAAGAAGTGGTTTAAGTTTCTAGGCCACAAAGGCGAATTCAATCAAAATGGTTCAATTCAACCCAACTAATGTTTATGTTTCTATAACCATAGATGTAAATTCAATCAATTGGTTCAATGCAAGTCCACTAATGTTTACGTTTGTATTAATAAAGGGAAATTCAATCAAAATGGTTCAATGCAACCAACTACATTAATTTTTTATGTTGTGTTAGCAGGGTTCTAGGTAAAAATGTCACCTACAAAAATGTCACCTACAAAAATGCCACCTACAAAAACGTCACCTACAAAAATGTCACCTACAAAAATGTCACCGACAAAAATGTTACTACAAATTTTTTTTGTATTTTTTGATTGCGATGTTAAACAAAAAAACCCTCCTCTTTTATTTGGGCTTGGTACCACACTGTAAATTCAGTGGCTGAGTTATTTTTTGTTTTGTTTTTTCTTCATTTTTTTGTATTTTTCGATTACGTTTTATCACAATGTTTGTACAAGTAAATACGATAATTTACGCGTTTTCTTCCACTTCGAGGTTTCGCATTGGTCGGATGTTGTTGCTGGTGGCATCTAGAAATTGCCGCATCGTGCGGCGTCCATCTCGGTAGTCGACGCACAGGTTTCGCAGGCGACGTTGTAAATTGAAATTATAATGTGTACAATATGTAGGCCTAAGACTCAACATAGAATGTGCAGATATCTGCTATACATGCCCACAGAATGATTACTGGTACTACGGCCAAAATAGCCTATAGTGGACGCGTTGAAAATTTCACACCTTCTAAATGCTGGTCACTGGTGTAATGTCACAAAATGCAAATTGCAAGATAAGGAAGGTGGGGAAGGTAACATTTTGAATAAAATTTTAGTGCCTTAATTAGTGACAATATTCTACAGTATAGGTCGCTATATTAGGAAAATGCTAGTGGCATTACACTCTATAGTATAGATAGAGTCTATACGTTACAGTAGATAAGAAGAAGGAGAGGAACTTGTAATTGATAATTTTTGGGTGACATTTTTGTAGGTGTCATTTTTGTAGGTGACATTTTTGTAGGTGACATTTTTGTATGTGACATTTTTGTAGGTGGCATTTTTGTAGGTGACATTTTTACCTGGCACCTAATGCACATAAATGAGAGAGTTTGATGGTAGACCGACTGTTCAGCGTGCTTCAACATGAGGAAGTTATTCAAGTCCTGCATGGGTTTGGGTGGGAGGATTATGCTTGTGGATACATACTGCAGGTACACATACTACACATTATGAGTAAATACACATACCGCTCAAGATTCTCTCAGTGTGCTTCAACATGAGGAGGTGATACAAGTGCTGCATGGTTTTGGGTGGTCGTATGAAGATTACGCTCGGGGATACATATTACAGGTACACATACTACACTGTCTACACATACTGAGTAAATACACATACATCTCAAGATACTCTTAGACCGACTCTTCAGTGTGCTTCAACATGAGGAAGTCATTCAAGTGCTGCATCGGTTTGGGTGGTCGTATTCATGAGGATTACGCTCGGGGATACATACTACAGGTACACATACTACACATACTTGAGTAGATACACATAAATCAGAGTTCGCTGTTAGACCGATTGTTCAGTGTGCTTCAACATAAAGAGGTGATACAAGTCCTGTATAATGGTTTTGGGTGGTCGTATTCAACTATTCATGAGGATTATGCCTGTGAATACATACTACAGGTAGGCTACACATACTACACATACTTGAGTAAATACACATAAATGAGGGTTCACTCTTAGACCGGTTGTTCAGTCACTTCAGTGTGCTTCAACATGAGGAAGTTATTCAGATCCCGCATGGGTTTGGCTGGTCATATAAAGATTACGCTTGGGGATACATATTGCAGGTACACATACTACACATTATGAGTAAATAGTAAATACACATAAATTAGAGTTCACTCTTGGACCGACTGTTCAGTGTTCTACAACATGTGAAAGTGATACAAGTCCTGCAGCCTGCATGGGTTCGGGTGGTCGTATGGAGATTACGCTTGTAGATACATACTACACAGCATGTACATTGAGAGTGGCGCCGTGCTATAAACCTGTGTGTGTAATAGCTACATGAATGGCACGACCTTACTCCCAAACCTATATATCCACCTGTGAACTGTGAAGGGAAATGTACGATCGGTGCCAATTTTGCAGGCTTGGTAAACTGAGGCTAGGGAAATGTGCTCTCACCCACAGAACATCGAGAAATCACTCAAATAAAAAATCTAAAGCCGATCAGCAATCGTATAGTCAGAAATTTGAACCCACGACCCTTGTTGATAACATATGAATGCTGACAATCCAGCGCGTTCACCGACTGAGCTTTTTAACATGTGGCCAGGGTGTTTTGCATCTTAAATGACTCGAAGACTTGAACCTGGGATGGCAGGGATTGGGAGCTTATTCCGGATCACAGTGTTATAGCCTATCAATGCAATGTAGTGTACACAACCGTTACACTGCAGTTCTGGACAGGACAAAAGTCTGTCCCAGATTACTCCCCGACTTTCTCACATGACTGTCTTGTATACTTAGCAATGTCTATCCAATTTTAGTTTCTCATTAAAAAATGATGACACATTGAACGAACAGCTCCCTCTCAGGATACCAGCGTCTTAGACCGTTATGCCACCGTGTCAACCTATTACTGTGCAGTATATAAATGATAATGTGTACACAATTATATACGTATACCTCCAGGACATCCACAGTCGAGTGCTGGACAAGTGGACGGTAGTGCATCGCGAAGAAGAACACGTCATCCTACAACAATTTCTTCGGTTCGGCGAGACAAAAACCATTGCTCAGGAGATCATCATGCAGGACACACGTGACAAACAACACCACTACATCGTGCAGACGACGCGTGTTGAATCAGAGATCAAGAAATTCATCGAACGCACAAACTTGAGTAGTTACAGTCGTATATTTGACGCGCGTAACTTAGGCGGCGCACGCATGCCATTTGTACCTCCAGGTGCGCGGTTAGTCGCACCCACTGCATTACACGGTGTACCGGTATCGGGTGCTAACCAACCCGGGCTAGAGATTCGCAATCACGGCCCTCTATCCACCTCACCACTCGGTAAACTCCGTACCATGCAACCCTTTGATTTCAGGAAGGAACGACTTTCCAGTCCTGAACTACTAAGTCCGGGATCATCCCAAGTTAAGCGTCCAGTCGCGTTACACACCCCCAATGAATCACCGACTAATCTAAGCCTTAATCCCTCCGCTGACGCATCCCCGAGTAAGCACAAAATCCCTGACATCAAACACGATATGTTCACTCCTACCAAATACAGCATGCCATCCTACAGCTCGGAAGCTATCGACTACTCCGTGAAGGACATAAAAGACATGACTCTCTCCGTGTTTGACATCGATAAAAAGATCAACCACCACAACAACAACAAACACAACAGAAAGTCAATGAATCCCGTCAAACATCACTGGACGCCATCCTCATCATTTGGTCACACACTGATCTCTCCGAGCGGGAAGAAACGCGTTCTCTGTGTAGCGTGTAACAAGACGTTCTGCGACAAAGGTGCCTTGAAGATCCACTACAGCGCCGTACATCTGAAAGAGATGCACAAATGCACGGTGCTTGGATGTAACATGATGTTCAGTTCTCGACGAAGCCGTAACCGACACAGTGCCAACCCGAACCCCAAACTCCACATGCCTCAACCGAAACGTACCAAAGCCGACCTGATCGGCGCTCTTACCGGAGACCCAACACTCATGTCGCTACCAGACAACTTCTCCGCCATCGACGCTCCGGTCAGCGGAGACGAGAAAATCGCCCAAACTATCCTCGATGATGTCACAGATTTCTCTATGAACCCCAAGAAGCTATGCATCGACGGTAACCCAGACTCTCTTACAACTGACGGTAAATACGACAGCCAAGATGCGCTCATGCAACGCGTGAACAACCGACGAAAGTGTATGGTACCGATGCGCTGTACGCCTCCCGTCACGGACAACACAGATGACAAAGAACTAGGATGTCGGCGGATTGACTTGGAACAGGATATGGATGACGACACAATCGACGGCGGGTCAGATTCTGATGGCATCTGCTTCAGAGAGGGAGACATCCTTGGTGATAGCGATATGGATGACTCGATGTACGACACGCCAGACAAACAGTCGACAAACGGCGATGATGACGGCCACGCCGGTGATATAGAAGAGGGTGAGATCATCCACGGAGGCATGGTCGACCAAATGGACATGATATCAGAGAGTGAGTTAACCCTCGCGAAAACTCGATCGAGAAAATGTGTCGCATGCGGGAAGAAGTTTTCTGACGATATGGAGCTCAAGTACCACATCGAAACTGTGCACCTGAAGATTATACCTCAAGGTATTCCTGACCACATACGCGACATGAGTCACAAGGAATCAGTGAAAGAGTCATCGAACGCATACAAGATAAACACACATGATTTACCATTATCTCTCGTCAATGGACAGAGGAGTCATAGTGACAGCTTTACGCAGAATCACGAACCAACAACGAAAAGCTCCGATGAAATACCAGATCCTCCGAAACTTCCAAAAGAGTCATCACGATCCGGCAAAAGACGTAAGACTTCCAAAGACCACAAACACCGAGATTTATCGGATAATTTCCCGGTTATCAGTAAAATGATCACAGAGTCTATTGTGGAACTTCCGGATGCATCGAATAAGTCGGAAAAAATCTCAAACGGGAACAACTTGGATGAAAATCATCGCCACAGCCAAAATGATCTGTTATTTAGTACTGGCCTTACTCCAGTTATTGCTAGTGCTAATGCTGTGTAATATAAGTTGCTATTACATTACTGACCTGATATTGCTGCTACTAGTGCTAATGGTGTGAGATGTATGAGTGACTTTAATTCTGGTATTGATCATATTACTGAGCTAATATTTCTGCTGCTAGTGCTATCTAAACTTTTCAAAATTAGGTTACTTCTCTGTATGGTATCATATTACTGTCCCTATTGCTAGTATTGCTGCTAGTGCTAACACAGTATGAGTAACAGCAATCTTGGACTCTTGGTATGGTATGAAAATTTGAAATATACCGGGGGTACATATTTTGGAATTTGAGGTGACGATAATAGTCTATTATCAAATCTATAGCAGTATTGTATCAAAAAGTTTTCTATCAGAACTGTAGTATAATTTTCTGCTACTCATGCCGTATTCGTAATTTTCATTAGTGCTACAAATATTATTAATAATTTACAAGTTCAACCATTTGATTTATATTGAGTCAGCACGGTCTAGCGAACATTTTACGAAAACCGTGTTTATGAACATATACTCAGCCTACACTCAGCTGTAGTGTGTAATCAGTTCCGTACCGTGCCAAGTCAAAATGTTTGTGTAAACGAAATTCATTAATTATTTAATTAATTTGAATCACAATTATTCATAAAATACCCCAGAAACCCAAGTGCCTTATGATGATCAGTGATATTTTGATAGATTATAATCATTGATATCATTAGCAATTTGATATTATAGATATCTGCGATATTTGCCAATATACTGTGAATACTGTGTTTGTATGTTGTACAGTAGATCAGGTGGTATTTCATTATGCAATAGTTGAAGTGTCTTTGTTAGTATTGTTCAATTATGTTCACAGTTTAATAAGAAAAGTTATATTTTTACAGTCAACTCACATTTGGTTATATGTCGACATTTTGGTGTCCATGCAACATTTTTACGTCCATGCACGAGCGTCTTCTTCGGGACTGACATTCCCACTGCTGTCACGTCATGATCACATGACGTCAACACATAGACAAATGTGAGTTGAATGTGTAAAAATTAAACTTTTCTTATTGGAAACTACCAGTCTGATGAACATTTTTGTGATGTTCACATTTTTGTACGATATTTCTTTTTGTAAACACCATAACGTTCAAACAGTTATCATTTTGCATGTTAAAGGGAGTTAATTTGAGGATGGTGTAAAGTAATAATATTCCCTTTATGAAGTTTGATTAGCCAAATTTATGTGAAATAAAACATTCTTGATATGAAGTCATACATTGTAGTATATTTCAATATTATCATCCATGCAAACACATGTACATATTATTATGTACAGTATAGTCTTAAGCACATCTTGTTTTTAAAAATTAGTTTATAGAAAGATTTGGGTAAAAATGTGACTAAAGTGAATTTGAAAGTTTAATTACAATGTATTATATCGTTCGTTCATACATAGTTACTATGCACCACATTTTATTATTGTTATATTAATATATTATCTTGTTTAAGACTATTTATTGTATATAATGTATTTATTGTGTATTACGTTTTATTGTATATTGTCTATACGAAATACTCTGTTGTGTAATAGCTTTTTATTGTGTACATCGTACCTGTTTAATTTTATACTTTTAAAGTACAGTATTTCAGTACAGTATTGCCATTCTAATTTAGTTATTTTGAACACAACCATTATTTACTTAGGCCTACTATTAGTGACGTTTCATCCACTATCAGTGGACTACTGACTACTGACGATCGCCGGTGACCGCCAGTCTCGCGCCGCTGGTTTTGGCGCCAATTCGTAAGACGTCATCAGATTGTGCTGTAATGACCTTGTCCCACACGTGATAGTGGATGAAAGTGATAGTGGATGAAACGTCACGAATAGTAAGTCTAAATAATGGTTGTGTTAAAAATAACTAAATTAGAATAAGTAACTATGATGAACTATGATGAACTTTTTCAAGAACAGTATTGGCATTAAATTTTGGGTGATATTTCGTGAAATGTTTTATTAACGCAGAAGTACTGTTTTTGGTTGGGATAATAGATCTATATTTAAAATCACTGTCAGCAAAAAAGGATATAGGTCAGTATTATAAGAAACTTGTAATAAATACAGTATCATATCATTTGTTATCTACTGTATATTATATTTCTAGTCAGAAAATATTATGGTTATTTCCGTTCGCCTAAAAGTGTCAAAATCAATGTGATCTCATGATTAGTCAAATATGTTATCACACAGATGTCTTTTATTAGTTCTATATTGATAGATAGTATACCACACTTATGATGAATCAATTTTATCATGAGGGAAATTGTTATATTGTCATGATGTCATCGTATATAAGTCAAATATTTTATCATAATATGTCAAAAATTTTCACAAGTGAAATAGTCAATTTTATTGTAAGTAAAAATGTTATCATGATGTCAAGAAATGATTGTTTCATATGGAGTCACCATGTCGATGCATTTATGCATTTTTTTATGTACATGGGATTTGAAAATCTGTATTACATATAAACAGTATTATTTTATTAATAGAATTTTGTGTTATGGCAACATATTTCAGTCACATTTACTGTATAGCAAAGTGAATGGTTGCTGCTTTAAATACTTTTTCCATACAATATTGTGTTTTAACATAATATTGCATTATCAATTTATCAGTTCATGCAATAACAATTATTTGTGAACATTTATTATTAGTTCATGCAAACCATATTATTGTTCACTCACTAGCCTTTGTTATTTATTGTACAGTAGACCCTGTAATATTCACCACATGTGCCTATTTTTGTTTAATTATCTAGATTTTACATATCACCACCAGTATGTGCCATTTTTCGCAGCCATTTTTACATTTTATGTTTTATTTACATTTTCTTTGCATATTTTTTATGTACATAATTTTACATTGAATTTTGTTTATGATTTTATTTTCTATTTTGTTTATTCTGTTATGTAATTTTATAGTCCAGTCCACCGTTTACTATAATACTCCATGTCATCATTATACTTTTGTAAAACCAATTTGATTTGTCTGTTTAGTGAAATTTACTCATATATAGGCTACGGTATATTTATTATGTTTTTATGTAAGTTTGTTGATAATTATATTCTAGTTAGAATGTCCACATTAGATCTATGCACATGTAATTATTATTGATACTCACATTATCGTATAATGTTAAATATTAGTCAGTTCATTATAACATCATAAGTAATCGTAACGACAGTATATCCCAATCATAGCCTACTGTATGATTCATAAGAATGGCGAATCAGATTATCATTTCCAGTTTTTGACTAAATATTTAATATGCTGTTTTTCTTTCGTAAGAAAAATGAAAATTATATGTTATTCATTATGTAGCAATTGTGCCAACAAATGTATGTATGTTGAATTATATATTTAGGCCTTACTGTGTAGATTCTGTAGAAGTGAGTTTTATCATTTTGCAATAACATTTTGTAAAAATTCGTGCAATAAAAAGTATAGTTTTAATCATTGAATTGTACAGCATTATGCATATTACAGTATATCTATTTATGAACACTGCACGTCTGTGTTGTTTTGATAACAATAACATTATGTAGATTTTTGAAATGCTGAATTTGTCTTTCTTTAGGCCTACAGTATAATGTATTATTGAAGCTCTGGTAATCAACCATATCGATTATATCTTCATATCGATCGTGTCAATCGTATCAATCATATCAATCGTATCAATCGTATCCTCGTATCGATCGTATGAATCAACCAATCACTCATATCAATCATATCAATTATATCAATCATATCGACCATACCGACCATACCACCCATACCACCCACACCACCCATACCACCCACACCGCCCATACCACTCATACCAACCATACCACACATACCACCCATACCACCCATACCACCCATACCACCCATACCACCTATACCACCCATACCACTCACACCACCCACACCACCCACACCGCCCATACCGCCCATATCACCCATACCACCCACACCACCCACACCAACCATACCACCCATACCACCCATACCAACCATACCACCCCCATACCACCCATACGCCATACCACCCATACGCCATACCACCCATATCACCCATACCACCCATACCACCCATACCAACCATACCATTACCACCCATCCCACACATACCACCCATACCACCCATACAAACAGACCCAGCCAGACCACCCGTCCCAACCATACGACCCATACTACCC
>WNLI01143618.1:0-10110 GCA_025802215.1 Wirenia argentea
ACAGTTCAGCTGTATATGTGGTTTGTCTAATGAAGAATGGCAGTGCGCGACGACTTACTCAATAGATGCGTAGATATTTCGAAATATTCGTAGATATTTCAGACACGTTATAGAGAAGATTTCTTTCGGCATATTGTGGATGGATGAATTCATATTCGACACTATTGGTCGATACTGCCCAGATCATTTCTGTGCCGATGAGCCGTTACCGAGCGGTAAATAGCAATATCTCCAGGCATTCAGTCAATATTATAGCTCCCGACCAGACAACCAAACGCGCTGGTCGTCAATAATCGGATATCAATAAAACATGACGATGAACATACTTCACATAGAATATTATTTTACACGAGTACTAAACTGAGGCTAGTTGGCTAGGCGTAAATGACCTTTGTGTTCTTACCGACGGAACACAACAGGAAAATCCATAAAATTATACGAAAATCATTCTATGATATGATCCGAATATAGATGAAGCGATTTGGAGACTAATTTTTTTTAATTTAAAATTTTTTGGTCTTTACTGGAGCAATAAACTGGGCTCTGTGAGACGTCCTACAATTATTAAACCACTGAGACCTCTATGATCAGAGTATTTTTTTCTGGGTAAATAATTTTGTATAGCTATTTTATATGACAGCTCGCCTATAGACTGTGCTTATTTAACAACTTTGTATTGCTTCAGAACGAACACAACATTCGGTGGAGTATACTTATATAGATATACTTTTTATTGCTTCAGAACGAGCACAACAAATGCGAGCACGGAATCTACTGCGTCGTGAAGAAGGTGACAAAGGGGTTCACCCGCACGCAATTCCTTCCCTACTCGGGCACTGAATGTGGACCGTCCAAGGTTCGGTGGAGTATACTTACTATATATATAGCTAGTAACTTTTAGGTAACATAATGTCGGTGTAAATAGGCAAACTATCTAAATTAGCGGAATTAGTGCCTGTTCTGTGAAAACTTTCTGCACGACTTTCACTTCGCCTCGGGGATTCCCTGTGGGCGTAGCCGCCTATTGTTAGTTAGTTTGTTAGTTAGTAGCCTATATATTATACTATACTTAGAACACTGGTTACTTGATCAGTTACCAACTCTGCTGTGAAAAAGAAAGGGTTCACCCGCACTCCTCGCTTCCCTGCTCGGAGACCTCACGTGCATGGGCCGTCCAACGTTAGACCCTACTTGTATGTTTATTGTTTATAGGCTACATGATGAATGTGAACTTGTGGTGGTGGCGAAGATGCTGGTGGTGGGTTGATGGTGGTAGTTGTGGTTGTGGTGATATAGAACTGATCTGACTGTGTCTAGGTGGTTGTGAATTTATGTAGTAATCAAAGTGTTGGTGGTAGGTGTGGTTACTGTGGTGGTGGTGTAGGTAGGCTTGTGGTGGTGGTATCATGTTGGTGGTTGCATTGGCGATGGTACTGTGGATGAGGTGCATGGTTGTGGTGCATGTGGTGGTGGTGTTGGTGATGGTGATGGCGGTTGGGTATTAAAAGAAATACAAAGATGGTCAAATCAGTAGTCAATGCTGCTCACTATGAAATCACACAGTCTGTAACAAATCGAAAGCAAAAGTAAGTATTTTGACAGTTCATGGGAGATCACTCTTGGTGATGTTACTTTCAGTTTCGTTTTTAACTTCCTGGTTGAGACCATAATGCTGCATCCCCCCCAGTCCGTTGGGCATTGTTGCACAACTGACTACACGTTCAATCCATTTCCCGGTTTCTGGTTCGAAAAGCTTCGGTGGACGACTTGGGCGTCGCGGACGCGAGGCAGCGTTGGGGTCATGGTGGGAAGGAGGAGGGAGTGGCGCTGTTGTTTGCGACGAATCATCTTGATTTGGTTCCATGTCGATGAGACTCGGGTCGAAACGAACATCACAGTCAGGTAAGGCTGGAAGTGTAGGAGTGTCATCGAGTGATCGTTGTGGCTGTCTGACGGGTGTAACACGCTCAGGTGACAGGGGATCACGTGTTGATGATCGAAGTGTCTTTGGTGCAGTCTCAGCTGGTAATATCTCGTGTCTCGCTGGCTGTGACTGACATGTGTCGCTCGCATCAGGGTGGTGAGCTGGAGAAGCAGGTACGAAAGCACGCAAGAATCTACGGTTCCTTAGCGTAAGTCTGCGTGAACCATCGACTCTAATCCCGTATTGATCATTACCAAGTGATTCCATTACTGTACCAGAACGGTCCCATTTGGTTGGATTAGCTCCGTACTGGTTCTGGATGAATACACGTTCACCGATGACGAGAGGGCGCAAAGGTTTCGAATGCTCGCCGAGGGACTCAGTAGTACGAGTCATCCTTGTGCGGAGTGCATCTTCCTTGAGGGCCCATGCATCACGCCATAGTGGACGTATGTTGGGGTTCGTGAATTTGTCTAGACGATTAGCAAAAGCGAAGGCATCCCGTAGAGGTCGTCCGAAAACAATCACTGCTGGTGAGATATTACAGTCTGGGTCAGGAGTGTTGCGCAGCGTGAGCATGGCTCGAAGAAAACGATCTTGATCGAGGTTACCCATTGGGCCTGTGTTTGACATGAGGAGCCTCTTAGCACATTTAACAGCAACTTCTGCTCTGCCGTTAGACTGTGGGAAGTATGCGGACGAAACGCGATGGTGAATGCCCCATTGTCGAAGGAAGTCTTGAGTAAGTCCAGCTGTGAACTCGGGCCCACCATCGCTGGATAATTCATCAGGAACGCCGAAAGATGCGAAGAAAGTACGCAGATGGGCAATGAGACCTGATGCACCACTGTAGCTTGTACCAGGCGGCGAACCATAGATTTCCACCCAGCCAGAAAGACGGTCCCCGATAATAAGGTAGTGGCGACCGCTATAGTCGAAGAAATCTGCGAACACCGACTCAAATGGCGTGGCTGGTGGGGGCGACGGTAGTGGAGGTGTGGCAGGCTGAGATGGGGCATTGCGGTTACACATAGCGCAGGAGCTGCGAGTGTCGCTGATGTCTTTGGTCATCCCAGGCCAATATACGATAGACCGCGCGCGTTGTCCCATCGATGACACGCCCTGATGAGCCGAGTGTAAGTGACTGAGAATTCTTGGCCGAAGAGATGTGGGAATAACCGCTCGATCTTGGTAGAGGATGACACCATCTTGGATGTATAGGGCATCACGAATCGGCTTAAACTGAGCGAGGTCCGTGTCGTACGCGTCTGTCTCATGAGATCCTTGTTCAATGAGCTGGGTGAGGCGCGACAGGGTAGGATCGCTGAAGGTTTCACGGGCAATTTCTGACCAGAGGATAGCATCTATCTTTGCAACGTCATGCTGGATAGCTGCCATGAGAGCTGACTCCACCATGTCTTGCTCATCTTCCGCTGCCGTGTGTGATGGGTTACGTGAAGTCGCGTCTGCTGCTAGGTTAGATTTCCCTGGAAGGTGCTTGATATCAAATCGCCATGGCAGAGTTCGTTGCTTGAGGCGAAAGAGTCGTGAGTTCGTTATCTCATCAAGTGTGCGATCACCAAATATCTTAATGAGAGGTTTGTGATCAGTAACCACGATGAGGTCGTCACATCCTTGTGTAAAGTATCGAGTTTGTTCCAGGCCCCAACTGACTGCCAAAGCTTCGCCTTCGATGGCAGCATACCGACTCTCAGCGGATGATAGGAATCGTGAGCCCGCTAACGTAATACGCCAACCATGTGGACAACAGTCTGGTGTACGTGAGTCACAGCTACAGTGCTTCTGCATGAGGAAGTATCCTATCCCACGATTGGACCAGTCTGGACGAAGGCAGGTAGGTTTAGATGTGTCGAAGACTTCCACGCCTTGATGGATAGCATCGATGATGGCTTCTTTGGACATGTTGAACGCATCTTCAAGCTCTGTCGACCACGTAAACTTGCAACGAGGACTAAGGAATGGCTTAAATGGAGCCATGACGTCTCGAAGCTGAGCGTAGTTTGAGACTTGATTCACTAGACCAAACCAGCTTCTGATGTCTGTGGTACACGTAGGTGTAGGGAAATTTCTGATAGCGTCGATATACTTCGGTAGTGGCTCGATGGTCGATTCTGAGACACGGAAGCCAGCGAAGTCTACAATCTTGGAAGCGAACTGGAACTTGTCAGGATTGAGGATGATACCAGATCGGCCGACGCAAGATAGGAAGTCGATGGTGCGCCACCAGTGTTGTTCAAGGTCGGTGTCGTAGTGTACAGTATCGTCGACACAGCGTTCCTTACGCTCGAAGTCAGCGAGGATGGCGTCAAATCTGCGGTTGTATCCATCGCCCGACGAGAGGAAGCCCTGGGGAGCCCGAGTATATCGCCATCTGCCGAATGGAGTTATAAAGGTCGTAAGGTGGCGGTCTGATTCACGGAGAGGTACACTGTGGTATCCATTCCAAGCGTCGGTGACTGTTTTCCAAGTCTGCTGGGGGATCCGTCTGGCAAGGTGAAATGGTGACTCCGTGGCATGTGTCTCTCTCTTGCAGAACTTGTTGAGCGGTGACAGGTCGACTGTTCGGCGTGGTGATCCGTCTTGTTTACGAGTAATGACCATACGATGGCACCATGATACCGGTTCACCGTAGGGGACACGTTCGATGACACCTAGAGCTTCATCGCGAAGCAAGTCCTCATGTACGCGTTTCTGCCAATGCAGAGGAACGTCAGCCGGTGTGTGGCAAGTCTTAGGTGTGGCTGACTCGTCAATGTGGATTTCGACGGGAGGACCCTCCATGCATGGTAGAGGTCGGTGAGGACATGTGTTAAATGTGGACGAAGCGTATTGCTTGAGTAGCCACGATTTCATTTTTGCGTTGTTTGCGGGCTCGCACGGAAAGGGCAGTGACGCTGGACGTGGTGGTACCACAGTACGTTGAACACACGAGCACGTGGTACTATCCTCCGACATACTAGGAGCAGTACATCCGTTGTTCGAGGCACGGACAATAGGAGTGCTGTTTACTGGTGTACCTGGGCTAATGGATATGGGGAAATCACTCTTCAACATACCTAGGTTCAACATAGTGTCGTACGACAGATACATACCATGAACTGACTTACTTACATATACCATAGATCGCGACATAGACCTAGTACCATCATGAGATGTACATTCTATTGTAGCAAAGAATGCCCCCTCTATATCGATAGGAGATCGGTTAGCCGCACTAAGGCCTAGTTTAACTGGGTGAATGGCCTCATGCGGGAATCCCGCTGTAAGAAAATCAGACAAAGACCACAAATCGGACATGGCCCCTGTATCAGCTATGGCTACTACTTCGACGCTCGATGTAATATTAGTACGGTTCTTAGGATACTGAGTATTATCAAGTGACACGGTGATAGTCGCTTTAGGATGTTCTCGAAAGCGAGCTCGTTTCCATTCGCCGGCAGTAAACACGTGGTGGTCGAGGGAGACGGAAGCAAGTGCGGGTTTTGAGTGTTTATATCCATGATCCGCTCGAGGATCTTCTTGTGGAAGTACAGCGGACATGCCGGACAATTGGGAAATATACTCTGTGTCTGACTTTGACTCAACGGCATTCGATTCAACGGAATTCGACGACGCAAGAGGGTCTGGAGGCTTCTTACGACGGTTAGTAAGGTAACAGTCTTTACAGAGTTTGTGGGGTCTCTTATTCCACCCACGAACACCCTCACTAAACAGGTTGTACTGTTTTTTACATGACGGACACAACGATTGCTTCAACCTATCAGCGGTTGAAGGTACATACGACGCAGTCGATGCGGGTGGTTTGCTTACAGTGTCTTTCTGACGTTTGAATGAAGATATGGCGGAGAGCGAATGTGACGGTAACGCGTTACGCGCCATCTCCTTGGTTTCGACAAGGGAGATAACGTCATTGATCGATTGGTTAAGTATGTCACCGACTCCGAGTACTTCTCGTCGAATGTCGGAGTCTATTATACCGGCGAGCAAGACATCGCGTATAACGTGATCGGTGTAATCCACGTTTTGCTCACATGCGCACTTGGCGGAGAAAAGACATGTCTCTGCCTTACCGCGTACTCTTGCGGCAAAGGCTCTAAACGCCTCGTCTCGATTTTGACGCATTTGTAACAGTTCGGTGCGTAGGACGCCGATCGCGATAGGGATAACGGCGAGTGCACGCATAGCGTTACGTAGGGCATCAAATGACCGCGATGTTATGAGTGGATCTGACCTCAACAAACTGTCACCGAGTGCTTCAGCGGCACACTGGAATAGCTGTGACGGGGCTGATGCATCGTTTATCGAGGAGCCGGAGCGGAAAACGTCCCATCTCCGCATGAACACATTCCAGTCCTCCATGGTGACGCCGATGTCGATCCTCGGTCGATCAAGTTTGGGTCCACGGGTGGTTGATCCAGCATCACGTGGTTGAGTTTGATGAGCGAGGCCATGGTTGGCTAGGAGGGCAATGGCAAGGTTCTCTGACACATCCTCAGTCTCGAAATCGCAGCTCGGCAATGTACACTTGACGACGACCATGTTGGTATGACGGTGTAGAGGTAGAGTTTCTTCATAAAAGAAAACCTCTTTCGATGTACAAATCTTGTATTTGCCAACGATGAAGAAACTGAAAAACAATAATCAAAATACTTAGACCTACAGCTATTAGGATAAAATAATGTTATACTGAATTACTAATAAATCTTTGATACCTTGAATCTTGTATCTTATATAGTATGGAGATAGGAATAACTGAATTAGACATAATGGTCCCTAGATTATTCTACCTACTACTATAAAGTTCAACACTACTATAAAGTTTGGTATACTACTATACAGTTCGAAATAGACAGTCGGTGATAGATACATGATTAGTATACTCAATAGAATCTTAATAATTTCCAGATTACTTATTGACGCAAGCAGGTCAAAACGTCGACAGTACATACGTCCACATATTTTAGTCAGATCGCCAGATGTGATTAGTCCATAATATACTGCAGTCAAAGCTGATTTATCAATATGCCAATAACAATAAAGTCAATACACTATACTACTACTAGGCCTACATGTATACTACCGTAGTATCACCACTAGACGTATTGTGAATATTTCGTGATCGTACCTCTAAAAGATGTTCACACGCGTATAATGATGGTCAAATCAGTAGTCAATGCTGCTCACTATGAAATCACGCAGTCTGTAACAAATCGAAAGCAAAAGTAAGTATTTTGACAGTTGTTCATGGGAGATCACTCTTGGTGATGTTACATTCAGTTTCGTTTTTAACTTCCTGGTTGAGACCATAATGCTGCAGGGACAAATTAAAATAATGCACCGAAATAGAAAACCGAGATGAGGTGAAAGGAAGTCATTTGTATCAGTTTCAAAGCAGTTCAACCCGGGACATAGTTGAAGAAAGTGGAAAAAGTGGAAGAAAGTGGAAGAAAGTGGAAGAAAGCGGAAGAAAGCGGAAGAAAGCGGAAGAAAGCGGAAGAAAGCGAAAGAAAGCGGAAGAAAGCTGAAGAAAGTCGAAGAAAGTTGAAGAAAGTCGAAGAATGTCGAAGAAAGTGGAAAAAAGTGGGGAAAAGTGGGAAAAAGTGGAAGAAAGTGGAAGAAAGTGGAAGGAAGTGGAAGGAACTGCAAGAAAGTGGAAGAGAGTGGAAGAAAGTAGGAAAAATTGGAAGAAAGTGGAAGAAAGTGGAAGAACGTGGAAGAAAGTGGAAAAAGTGGAAGAAGGTGAAAGAAAGCGGTGAAAAAAAGCAGAAAAAAACAGAATAAAGCGGAATAAAGCGGAAGAAGGCGGAAGAGGTGGAAAAAAGTGGTAGAAAGTGCAAGAAAGTGGAAGAAAGTACAAAAATTCAGTACCAAAAATTCATATTTTATAAGGTCGTCGTAACCTTTACAATTATTAGGTAGCATAACTTCTTTGATCTTATCTACATTAATTCCATGTTATATCGTTATATTATATTGTAATCTAATCAAACTTTAGATTGTAATTTCATAGATGAATACAGATGAAGTAGCGTATAAACGGGTTGACTTCATAGCCAACAAAATTGCTGACAGGGTTACGCATTAGCCTGTTAGCTGATGTTACTAATAACATTACTACACTTGTCAAACTAAACCGGTATGTTCCGACACATACTGGAAAATTCCCAGTAAGTCCCAGTTCGAGCTACGTCTAATCCACTTTCTCCCGGTATGTTCCGGAAGATAGGGTACTGTTTTCAACCACCTCCAGGAGCAGGTAGAAAGTAAACCACTTCACTTCGCTCCGACACGCTTCGCTTTATTTTGCTAGTATAGCAAAGTACATCGAGCGAACCGAATCGATTCGCATCGGTTTTATAGTGTTATTTGAGGATTTTCGTGAGTTACGTAACTTATGTCCCATGCGGCACAAGGTCACGAGAAGATCGATAGATCTGCCCCACTTTCTCCCAGTTTAGAACGGCAGGTGTAACGTGTCGAATTGGTTTGAAACTGACGCGGATCAATTCACTTCACTTCTTAGATATAGCAATGTCTTAGTAACTATCTAACTCAATTCATTTTCTAATACTAAATATTTTCTGCCTTGTAAATTTATTAGATTTTCTATTATGATTTGTTATGGTGTTTTTATTTTCAATATATTATAATAGTGGTGTATTAATACTGTATTTTTAGCTCACCTTAGAATTATAGACCTCAGGTGAGCATATTGAGGCCTCTTGTGTTTTTTTATTACACAAAAAGGTATCACATGATCATCACACCCCAGTAAGTCATGTGACACTGTGGTCACCCGTTTTGATGACATCACTATTCTGTGTGCACAATTTTTGTGATGTCATCAGTTCATGTGGTTCGGTTATGATGGCAACATCTTTGGATTCTGACTGAATTTGGTAAGTTGGAAATTTTATTTTATTTTTTATTTATAGAACTGTTTTGTTACGTTGGTTAGTGTTAATTATATTTTGTTTATGTTTGTCTTTTTATGGTATACAAATTTGAAAAGTATAATTTGTCGTCCTTTGAGATTGAATGCCTATTAGTAAATATATCTTTGATATTTTTGTCAACTAAAATTCCAACATCATCAACTAATACATTCATCTCACTCCAATAACAAAAATTCAATGTAGAAATGTCACACTTTACGTGGAACTACAGTAGAATAAGTCCTGAGTTCAAGTCTGCTCATTGGAAGCCTTTTAGCTTTTTAATTTGTAGCGAAATGGTAAAGATTCAGCGAATGTGGCTAAAAATATTGAAATTTGCTAACACATTGACTAAAGAACACTACCATAAACTAAAATTTTATCAGAACAGTTCAAGCTGCATTAACCTCCTCACCGTCAACGTCAACTAAAGTCGAACAAACATTGAATAGTGGCAATGAAACAGTAATGCACTGTAGTGTGAAATTGATATTAGACCATTCAGTCATCATGACCCTATACATACATGACATCGTGACAGATTACCAATCTCTCGACAAATTGCCTCAAATGGACAATTTTTGTTGGCTTCGTATAACTTATTAGATTCTCGCCAAATTACATCATTGGCCCTACTAACATCATTGACTTGGCTTCTCTTTTGACCCATCAACATAATTGAAGATCGAAGCGAAGCAAGTCACATACTCACATTATATCATGTATCTTACATTGGTTTGACTATACTGCTGCTTTGGCCGAATTCTCTCATTATTTTACTAGCTAACTCCTTTACGTTAGTAAATTCGACTAGCTAAACTAATGTAAAGTGGTATATTTGTATATCGTCATTTTATGCATTGCTGTGTCTCAAAGGCGGAAGAAGTCTTCATGTGAAAAACAGCCATTTTGGCGACTTAGTTACAACATAGTAGGTCTACTGTACTGCCCCAACTCATCCTCATTGTTCCAACTGAAACACCTTTACATCTGGTCCTAGGTGAACCGAGGCTATTGTTATTCTGAATTGCCCAAGGACACATGGATAGTATTTGAATCCACAACCAGTCAGATCGCCATGACTGGCATTCGACCAAGGATTTTTCGCAAAGCAGACAATCTCCTGATCTGTCAGCACTATCCGCCCACTCACTTTAAAATTGCTATATGTAAGTGGCCTGTGAGCTCCTCAAAGTAAAAAGGCGAATTTCTAATGCTAATTCTAACTCT
>WNLI01143728.1:0-10110 GCA_025802215.1 Wirenia argentea
CGAATCGACTTTGATTCGTGTGCGAATCGACTTTGATTCGTGTGCGAATCGACTTTGATTCGTGTGCGAATCGACTTTGATTCGTGTGCGAATCGACTTGGATTGGTGTGCGAATCGACTTGGATTGGTGTGCGAATCGACTTGGATTGGTGTGCGAATCGACTTGGATTGGTGTGCGAATTGACTTGGTGGCGAGTTGACTGTAACCTGTGAAAGTAAAAACTAAAATAGACAGTATACTACTGAGTACGTATTTTACTTTAGGCCTACTTTATGCTCTTGTTTTTGACAATCAAAATACTGGACTGTACCTGAGCATGTAAATGTGTCAGAAATTTTCTCAATCATTATTGACGTAGGTGATACTTTGACATTTGTTGCTAGGTGTGGGCACTCCATTAATTTAATTTCTGATCACCAAATTCAAAGAAAATTTATGTTTTAGGCAAAATTCGTTTTGCACTTTCGACCACAACAAACCCCTCTGCAAACAACAGTGACAGCCGATTTACTCATTATTTGGCGATCATCCTTAAATATCGCCGCAATAAAATCCAATCATGCTTCTATTTTAGGTATATTAAAGTATTATATTGTTCAGTTTATCTGTGTAATCTATAGTTTATAAATTCAACCATGAATTTCATGATTAGTACTGTAAATATATGGAATTATGTTTCATCGCGAACTGTAACTCGTTATTTTTTTTACTACGCGACATCTTGTATGACGTCACACTGAAAGTTTAGAACGAAAAAAACAAGCAGCCGTTAAAAAAGGCTGAATTTTGTTTGGCAAAAATATACAATTTAAAAAGTATAATGAGATGCATCATAGCTTATATCCAAATTTGAAAAATACAGAAATATTATGCTCGAAAAATATTTTGTGGACAAAAAATTTCAAACATGTTCAAAAATGTTAACAATTAGCCTAAGCGACTTCAAATTGGGTAACATAGAAAAAACATAGGAACATAGAAAGATGTTTTCTAAATTATAGTTGTCTGATGAGATCATCATCTATGTATGTTTTTGCAAATTTCCATGCATGACTATGGGCATCCGCATTCGAGGACGTCATACGCTTTACCTCAAGTCAATATGACAGTCATATAAACATTTGATGATATTTTTAATGAGTAAATATTATTGAAAAAAAAAAATTCAAATTGCGGCCTATAATTAAAAAAAAATTAATTGTTGCGAAATTGTAGCGAAATATTTTTCAGGCGATATAATATTGTAAAAAATTATAAAGTGAAATTGCACTTTTTTCTATTGGGTATAATTTTTACAAAAAATATTGTAAGCGAAAAATCAAAACATGTGAAACTTTGTCAAGTTGTTATATTTAAAAAAGTAAAAAAAGTAAAAAAAATACAAAATACAGTGATTGGTAAATGCTGTACATGGTGTTGCAATATCATACTGTAGGTATTACCAAAATTATTTATATTAGGTATTGATATATTAGATATTGACAGAATAGGTGGTCAGAAAAGCGACTATAGAAAAGCAATCGTATGTTTGCGCACAGCACATGCCAATATACAAAAAGTACAGAAAAGCAATGTGTCCTTTAGTAGTAGTTGTGTGTTTAGGTAAACACACACAAAAAATTTTTTCTAATAATACCAGTCACATAAAAAATAACACAGACAAAATTGTAGAGTATTATGTATCTATATATGCACATAAAACTATCATAATAAATACAGTATATTTCAATAATAATATTACTAACAGGATGAATAGCATAAAAACGTGTGGTAAAAAAATGACAGGTAGAAAATGAATATTGGGTTGGCTACTGAGTGAAGATATGAGAATGGCACCCACAAATCACGCTCGTATGAGAATAATGACGACTGGATAAGTCTTGCGTCCTAGGCTACAATGCAAGTAATTTTTATTTCAATTTCATGTCATTTCAAGTTGTACAGCATTAATACGTGAGTACCGAAAATGACATTTTTGTAGAGTAGAAGGAACCAACTTTGGGCCGTATTGATAATGATATACTCTACGCTTTTCGTATTTTCTGATAGGACACTCTCAGTACTAGTTCTTACAGAACTGTCTTTACATATAGGCTACATAATATAGTATAACACACTGCATAACTGGAACACATTGCAGTACAGTACATTGGAACAAATCCTATAACATATTACTGTACACATGTATCTTTTTGACATATATATCGGAAGAAAATCAATGTATAACATGTTACATATTACTGTACACAATATACACATGTAGAATATATCTGTTGGAACAAGACTATGTGTAGAGGTTCTAATCTTCTACTACATCTCTTTTTGTCCCAAATACTGCACTTTGTACTAAACAGAAGTTACAGAACCATAAAGTAGATTATTTTATGTTATTACATATATGGCTAATTGGCGATATAACTGAGAGAGAGAGCCCCGGACCATATAATAGCAGATAAGGTAGATATTGGCCCATATTATACAATGCATCATATAGCATACAGTAGATGACAGATACAGTTATTTTATAGGCCTAGACCATTCAGTATTCTGAAGCATCATTTAGCACATCATGGTTTACGAATTGTTATACAGTATACAGTATGTACATGTAGATTATGGTATACTGTATGTCGAGTGTATGATATACAAATCAAAGAAAATTATGAATCTATAAGCCTATGTAATGCATATGGTTATGGAATATAATAAACAAATGCTAACTTACGCTTCATGTAGTAAAAATTTGTAGAAAATTTTTTGTAGACTTTAGCCAATGTATTTGCTGCCATTACAATTATCTTATCTCCAAATGACTAAAGTTCTACTCATTTCGTATATACAGTTATTGTTTTTTCTTCTAAGTACTGATTATAGAATATAGATAATTACATTGTGTTTTTTACACTATACATTACAATAGGCTATACATTACAGTATACGTACACTACGTCGGTAACCTAAAAATCTAGTTTAAAACATGGATGAAAAAGTAAGTATTTAATGTGCATCTACATTACGCCTTCAAAATTGTCACTTACTACCTTCTTACTGTCAGTCGACGAAATTGACATTATGGCATATAAAACCATCTCATAACATCTTGTTATATCATAACAGAATAAAACAATCTCCAGTAGATCTACAATACTAGCTACAATATCTCATACATATAAATACTATTCACACAAATAACAATAGAGTTATTAATTATTATGTACAATGCATCTCATCACATACAGTAACAATAAAAACTTTTGTATTATACATAATATACAATTTAAAAGTGAAGTGACATTCAGCAGTGTAATTCGTTATAATAACATAACAAAAATGTTTATCGATTTACAGACTAGTAAAAAGCTGAACTTTAGGAAAATATATCATGGAAATATACTAGAGAAATATATCATGGAAATATCCTATGGAAAAATACCACAACCAATAAATAACATAAACGTAATTTTTACGTGAAGTGAAATACACTTGATTTTTTTTGTTAGATGGACAATTTTTATAACCAATAAATAACAAATAATTCTTCAATAAAAAAAGTGTAAAAGCATACATAGGATAATGTGTGTACCAATAAACACAAATTTAAAGTGGGAATGAACGACATTGAACGTTGATAGTATATGTCATATAGTATGTCGATACGGCCAACTAGGATAGACAAATAAGCCCACGAAACTCATACGAAACACAATCATACATTCATGGTAGCGGTATTAGCTTACTATACACACCGCAATCTTCGTCAATGCTAAACGATTCTTTGAACCCAATCGCACACTTTCATACTGAAACGTTCTTCATACTGGAACGTTCGTGCGTAACATAAAATACGCCACAAAAGCCGTACATGGAATGTATGTGCTTAGCATAGGCTTATTTGTCTGTGCTAGTATGTCACTATCGACATGCAAACTATACTATGAAGGCTCAGTCTCACCTCAAATAAATTGTCCACTAAAAACTGAATTTACACAATACGAGTTTTTATTGATACACCATGTATGTCTGCTGAACACGATTGTCAATTTAACATAAAACAAAACCTACAGTAAATGCTTTCAAGCAAATCTAACAATTATTTTAAAATACAATATTAAAATGTAAATATTTGACAAAAAGTTGGAACTTGGAAGTAAATATACATGGAAGTGGGAATGTGACTAAAAAGCATATTATTTACAAATTATTATTTACAAATACCTTAATAAAATAGATACTCAACAATTTCTATAATGTTATTTTAATATATATGATGATGACCAGCATATCGGTACTCATAATAACTTTAAAATAATGTGTTTTTTCTATCTTCAAATTGAGTAAATCAAAATTCTTTGTTACTAACAAATTTGTGTTATAAACTATGTGTACAGTGGATTATTATAGCACTATAATCTTGCAAAAAAAGGACAAAATTTGCACAAAATGAATTTTGATCAATGAAAATGAGGTAGAATTGAAAAACTAACTTATACAGTCTTACCCAGTTATCTACGTTCTGTATCTAATAAAAAACAATCTATGTATATGTATAATCAAAGGTGAAAAATAAGTGGGTAGGCAAGCAATAACATTTTACAACTAAAATCAGATAAAACAAACCACAATGGGTCTACAATAAATATGTATGATCTAGTACCTACTATAATTAGTAAGAATAGTTTAGCGTCATAAAATTATTTGGTTTATACATAAAATACAGCAAATGTGTACACTAGAAAACAGTATTAAGTAATTTTGAACAGCCCTAGCCTATTGGGCGATAATTGAGCAATGTAATATGGCGGAGTATGAGCTAAAACTGCTTGGGAGTTGCCACAAAATATGTGGTTATTGCCACGTACATGTGTATTATATTGCTTTCATATAAAGTTCATCTAATAATTTATGAACTGGTAGGGGACATGTTCAAATTTTGGAAGGCTTTTCTCGTTGGTTTGGTATAATACATTATACAAGTGAACTGATACATAAACGTTACAGTAATGTATTACCAAAAAAAGGTCCAAAAGTTTATATACAATACAAAAATCACACATATGCACGATAACGAATCACATTACAATGTTAAGGTCTCAGGCCCATGTAAAATATGATCACGTTAAGTTTATGCCTTACAAGTACTACCGTAGTTACACAACAAATCGTGTAGACTTTAAAATCGATACTAATTCAATGATATTGTAGTGTACTATATTAAGATTTATGTGGGTAAATAATTATTATAAGTAATTTTTAAATAATTTTACATGGATTTATCACTGAAACTATCGGTATGGATAAACAACATAAAACCCATATTAAGCTTATAAATATACACTGGACATAGACAAATTCAGTACTGTATGTATTTATAACATTAATGTCAAACTGATAAAGTAAAAAAAGTAAAGCGCGATGCATTTTCAGATCTCTCGATCTACGAAATGTCGGTCTTACCTTATGGCCGTGCGAGGGGAGTCGTGAGCAAGGTATCAAGAGCAAGGCATCAAACGTACTGTGATCCCTTTACAATGTATAATTATGATAATGATATGAATGGCTTTGCTTCCCAACCAATACATACCTCAGCTAAGGAATACATACGATCAGTACCAAATTTACAGGCTTGGTAAACTGAGGCTAGGGAATGTGATCTCACCCAGGGAACACCGAGAAAAACATAATTGATAATGCGCCGGCCGGGGGTCGAACCCGCAACATTTGGATTACAAATCCTATGCTTTACCAACTGAGCTATCCCCACCCCTGGATGAATAATAATATTCAAAGTAATAAGTATGTGATAAAACCCAATAAATGATAGACCTCGATGAACAGTGGAATGGCCAGAAGAGAATAGAAATTAGAATTAAATGAGTCAACATAATAATTGAACATTGCATAAACAGCCATACTGTTTTAGTATTTCCACAGTACCCATTGTTCCAAATCGTTCTCGTCGTATACTGGCTCATTATTTTGGAGCAAGGTTGCCTATTGTATCGTAGAGCAGGTATGGGTTTCAGGTATTCGCAGGTGGCAGGTACGTCACATACTCCCGATACATGATGAAACCATGGTGACGCGCAACTTCGTTTCAGTGAGAAAAATAACTTTTCATAATTTAATCTCTACACCCCGTTACATACCACTCTGTCGCACTAGCTACTATTATCAGCTTTCCATTCTGTAGAGTCGAGCAGGTACATGCCTCTCCGTTATCACCGACGGGCTTTATCAATGCACCACACGCTACTATTAACAGTTCTTCATTCAGTACAGTCCCACAGGTGTCGCTGCACGCCTCTATATGTGGCTAGCTATATATCCGCCAATTCTTCATTCTGTTCATTCGAACGCCACATGCCTGTCTGACACACTGCCAGCTACTCCCATCAATTCTATGTCCATTCGAGCAGCTACATGCCTCTCCGGCGCAGCGCAACCTACTCCCATCAGTCCTCCATTCTCTACACCCAAGCCATTCTCTACACCCAAGGCCTGTCTGACCCTGCTAGCTACTCGTCATCAATGTGCATCAGCAACACATGCACACCGATAGCTACTATTATCAGCAGTTCTCTATGCCACACCAGTAACTACGGTACAGTTATTAATTCTGTCCATTGGAACGCCACGTGCCTGTCCGTGCCACCGCTAGCTAGTTCCATCAGTTATTAATTCGGTCTATTCGAGCAGCTACACGTGTGTCCGTGCGACCGCTAGCTACTGCCGTCAGTTCTGATGATGGCCAGGACCTGATCATTTAGTCGTTGTGATTGGATAAGATGATCGCCAGCCTCAGTCATCATTGTGGACAGTTCCTCGTTGGTTTTTTGCCGCAACGACGCCGCGTCTTTTGCCTGTTTCTCGCACGTTTTCAACCGTTGGCTCAACGTCTGGTTCTCCTTTTCCAAACTCTGCGAAGCAATTGAAAGTTTGATACATAACTCTATAATATTGAAAAATAAATATATACAATACTACAGTCTACTCCACTTAATGATATCAATTTTCCCAGATCATTACTAAAGTATAACCACATATTTCTCATAATGTAAACTTTTAATGGTAAACTCACACAGTAAGTAGTCCCCAACTAATGCTTACTCAGTGAGAATATGTACAATCGGTACCCATGTGTCCTTGGGATATATTGTACATTTCATTTCATGGCCATACGTAGTAGGGTAAGGTATAGGGTAACCCAGCTGTAAATGGTTACCGATGAGTTTTTCCATGGAAATATGTGAATTTGAGTTCGAGGCATGTACTCTGTTGTAGAGTCATCCGCGCGCCAAAACACAGCTTTTCCAATAAATATTTAATTTAATATTTATTTATCGACGTTTTAAATTACTTCTACCACCATTGAGATACAGCAATGCGTAAAAAGACAGTATATAGATCTTTCTACCACGGTCATTTTGTTACAGGAATTTTCATTGGTCAATTCGCGTCACGTGACCGTGGGACAAATCCCCAAGTCCGCACGGAAATTATTAAAATGACCAACATATATAGTTATCCTGAAACAAATTTTCCGTATGGACATGACACGTTGACCAATGAAAATTCCTGTAACAAAATGATCGTGGTAGAATATATGATGTCGATACGGAAAATTTGAAATTGTTGGGTCACTAGTTGGCACTCGAAATTGCAATCACTCCATCACGGCGGCCATTTGCAAATGGTATCGATCGCTACAATTCTATTAAAATCGGGCGAAGAGCCCTCGTTAAACAGCGATAAATTTCCGTAGAGACATCAGGCCATGTCCAACGGTAAACTATGGTTCAACTACTAATCTATTGTGAAATCCTACCGTAAAGTTTGTATCATGTAGCCTAATGCCAGAGTATATTATAAGGTCTGGGTCGAAATGGTAATGCGTCATGTAGAGCACCCTCCCTCGTTGTATCACATTGTGCGTCATTGTGCTAGACATACAAAAATATAGGACCCTCTCCATTACATGCTACGCTTTCGTAGCATGGTAAATGTGTGGCATGTATATGTTACTGTCATACTGCCATTATGCTGTTTAGTGATATCGAAGTATAGTAACTCTTACGGTACCTATTTCTGCATCGTCTTTGAGATTATCTGAAAAAATAACCGTTGCACTCCATGTAGAAATTGAGTATCCGCGCGTAGAATATTTACGCAAATATAACGATACAAATTAACACCAGATACACACTGTTTTGTAGCATGCCCAAAGTGCGACATCAAGTGCCCCACGTGTCCCCCGTGCGAGGTATGCGTAACGAGTACGACCATCCCTCCCCCCACCGCTCTTCCACCATCCACCGGACGCTGTTCTGATCTCGCCCCTGGGTATAAGTATGTGGAGGACATCGGAAGGTTTCCCAGGTGTCTCCGCATCGGGGTATGGTGTTACAACATTTGATTTAGTTATAAGTTACATTATTAATTAGGCTAGTTATATTGGCCATATATGACGCCTAGAATATTGATGTGGATGGACCCAAAACGACTCGATGTGGTCCAACTAATCTGAAGTCTATATGATGTCTACGATATGAAAACTGAGCCGTGGGAGTCGTCCTGACTGTTTTCTGCACCCAAGGCAATGTTCTCCGCTGATTTCTCATTTAGACTTGGATTTTTTTCCATCGAGTCCTCCGACTTATGTTCAAGTGATTTGAGGAATTCAATGGAAATTCGCAAGCTTGACCACTAGTTTGGTCCGACGCCATTCACCGGGCGTAAATACTGTAGGAATATGCCTACGTCTGGTGAACAAACTGAAGAAAAAGAATTACGAATTTGTGGTATCCTGAAAGGGGTCTGTTATAAAGTATGACAACCATATATCGATAACGTGACGGTAGCCAGAATATGGAGTCAGGTGTGGCAGTGACATGTGTCCATACACTGTGTGACTTGTTTCATCCCAGTGGCTCAAACTTTAGGATATAATTATTACGTGGTGTTCAAGGAACGAGTTGTGGCACGTTCACGAGTTGTGGATACGTACAGTATGATAAGCAAACATTCATTTGATCAGGTACGCAGCACTGTTGTGCCAGACCACAGTTGTCAAGATTAGCCTCCCATTCGACCTTCCACCCACACCCACAAAAAAGTTAATAATTAATAATTATCCACTGATCATGTACGAGTACACACATATCACTGATCGAGTACATAATACGTACCTACATGTATTGACCCGACAGGGGAACATGAGCGCCCACGCATCCCTCGACGACGACCTGTGTGGGCCTGGAGCAGAGTTGATGTACCTACAGAATTCACTCACTCACCCACAAACACACCACAACACACCCTCACATACATATGCAGTAGTGTATTGCTCTGACAGGGGAACATGAGCGTCCACGTCCTCCTGGATGATGACATGTGTGGGCCCGGGACAGAGTTGATGTATCCACAAAATTCACCCCCCCCCCCACACACACACACAACCTAACACAAATATACAGTAGTACGTGTATTGACCTGACAGGGGAACATGAGTGTCCACGCCCTCCTGGATGATGAATTGTGTGGGCCCGGGGCAGAGTTGATGTACCCTCAAAATTCGGAAGAGATCGAGGATTATCAGTTGTGGGTGTGGGGTCAACTCGGTTAGTCATCAACCGTAGGCTACAAGATCAAGTTTAACATTTCTGTGGCCCTCTTATCACCCACATATCGGTTCACAATGTGTGACTGTGAGTGGTACAGGGATCCACTACGCTATCTGCAATATTGTAGGCCAAAGATATCGTTGCTTTCTCAAACAATTCTTACTTTATCGGTACCCACCTCTACAGATGGGTCGAGTGAGATACCTTGTCTAAGGGTACCACCGATAACACCATAAAGAACACCAGAGAAAGTAGCCTATACGTGTTTTCGACATCAGCCTGGAGTGAACTCGATGGATCGAGCACTATAGAGACCATACCAAACGCGGTGCAGTTTCGTCATTAGTAAACTTTCGAAATCTGAGGAGGGCTCCCATCTTCGGAGTTCGATTCAAACTTACAGTTGGGCCATTGTAGACAAGAAAGGCAATCAATCATTTAGCAAAAATATATGCACAAATGATTCACTTGTTACATATAGCTTCAATA
>WNLI01143839.1:0-10109 GCA_025802215.1 Wirenia argentea
ACAACCATTTAATAAACAGGATAAGGAATGACATTCTCGATAAAGCACGTCGTAAATGCCCTCGACCATCAATAATGACCCTCGCTCGCGCTCGGGCATTATTGATGTTCGCGGGCATTTACGCCGTGCTTTATCGAAATTGTCTATATAGTCTATAATCCTGGTCAAACTTTTATTTTTTTTATAGGTAGCGCGTTTCAGTATAATATTTATATACTCCACATGATGTGACTATATAGCTTACAGGTGTAGCCGATTTTCCTCACCCGGCGCCCGTTCTGTGCGGCACAACACTCCATAACTATACAACCATGACATAGACTATAATTATACTGAACCCATATATAGGTACTGTACATTCACACAGGTCGAATTTCCGCGCCTACACCGTGTGGTGGTCGAGTCCATGCTGCACGGTCCCTGTGGAACCACCCATCCCAACTGCCCATGCATGGTCGACGGCCAATGCAAGGCGGGGTATCCGAGAGGCTTCCAAGAACACACTGCTCTCAACCGTGACGGATACTCCCTGTACGCGCGGCCAGATGACGGCAGAGTACACGAGAAGAACGGGTTCCGATACGATAACCGGTGGGTGGTGCCCTACAGCCCCTTCCTCCTCCTCAAATACAACGCGCACATCAACACTGAGGTTAGCATTATTATGTGAACACAATCCATTACGGTATGTCGACGAGGAAAATGGTTTATATCTAATGATATTTGATGCTCTATTTTTGGTGTTTTAACCATTATGTTATTTACTGTATATTGTGTATTTTTATGTATATTTATGTAATACGTGCACATATTATAATTGTTGTACTACGTATGCTGTTAAATATATAAATCGGTGAAAATAATGCATTACATCATATTATGTATACGTGTATTATGTTGTGACAGGTGGACCCGTGCGTGGTGACCAATACTTACACCTCATCTCATTATGATTGAGCGCATTACTGTAATGCTGTAATTGCTGGATTAAAATTTATTATAACTCTGCAGGTGTGTGGAAGTGTAAAGAATGTGAAGTATCTATATAAGTACATCACGAAGGGCCAGGACATGGCATCCGTCGCCCTGGATACCACAGGACCAGTCACCCAGCCGGCTCACCAACCCGCCGTCCAACCCGCCGTCCAACCCGCCGTCCAACCCGCCGTCCAACCCGCCGTCCAACCCGCCGTCCAACCCGCCGAGCAACCCGCTAACCAACTCGCCAACCAACCCGCCGTAGAAACCCCCGATCGACGACACATGGCACCTGATGAGATCGTTAATTACGTCAAGTCGCGCTGGATCACGATGTCAACAGCCACGTGGTCCATGTTCGAGTTTGAGATGCACGGGCGACATCCACCGGTAACGCGTCTCGCTGTACACGAGGAGAACCGACAATCCGTTGTCTTCGTGCAGGGTGAGTGATGTGCTTAGTATAGCTATACCTGTGGTACAAATGACATATAGTAGTACATTATAAAGTGCAAATCAGGTAAGTGTTATATAATACAAGTATGGTGATTGTATTTGTATATAATAATAATAATAATATATATATATATATATATGTGTGTGTGTGTGTGTGCGTTTTGCGGTGCCGTATCACTGGTGTTGCCAGTAGACATGAAGTGAAGCAGCTGTGTATAGTCAACATGGTTCACAACAAAGACAGCAACGATGGTCACGTGACTGCAATATACAATAACATATATCATTAGCATAGCCTGTTCATGTCCGCAGGTGAGGAGCAAGCTGCCGTAGACCGCAACACCGATACAACACTCACGGCCTGGCTCAAATACAACACGACGAATCCCGATGCGCGTCAATACAAGTACAGTGACTTCCCCGAACATTACCGCTGGGACGTCACTGGCAAGAGATGGCTGCCAAGGAAAACCGCGGCCTTCAGCATCGCGCGCCTGTATACGACCTCGCCAAACCAGGGGGAGCGGCATTACCTGAGGATGTTGCTTCATCACATAGCAGGTACCCAATTCAATATTTAAAGTAGGCTATATATTATATACTTTATTACATGATTACATATTAACGCACAGTATACACGATCTCGCTAAACCAGGGGAGCGGCATTACCTGAGGATGTTGCTTCATCACAGCAGGTAATTCAATATTACTTAACGCACAGTATACATATATAAATATACGTACGTAATACGTATGGTACATAAACATGTGGTGTGGTGCCAAATAAGGATACCACGATATGCCTTATACATTTGAAATACATTTATTTCAAGCGAGCCCATATGCGGTTGGAAATACATGGATACTAAATGTATATATGTGAAGGTCAGTGTAAAATGTATACAAGTACTTAGGAATGTGTGATTGTGATATTGTATACACATACAATATACGAGAAGATTCTGGCACCGTAATGCACCATTGTACTGTTACGCAGGAGCGACAAGTTTTGAGGACCTGCGCACTCTGGCCGATGGGACCATACTGGAAACATTCAAGGAGACCGCGATACGAATGGGCCTTCTGGAAGATGACACCGAGTCCGAGGGATGTCTGCGCGAGGCCGCCGCGTCCGCCATGGCTGTTCAGATGCGTAGACTCTTCGCCATCATACTGGTGTACTGCGAGCCCAAGCAACCTCGGAATCTCTGGCTGATGTTCAAGGAGACCATGGGAGACGACATCAGACACAGGTATATAGGGGTATATAGGGTCGTGCATGTGTACAGTACAGTACGTTCCGGTATGGTATGGTATGATCCAGTATAGTATAATGTACAATATGAATTATTATAATTCAAATACTGCACTAACTTTTGATCGACGACGTTTTGACCGTCTCGCACGATCTTATTCGAGTCAATGAGAGATGGAATGTATACAATTCATCACTTAATAAAAGTGGTTCCATCTCGCGCACGCACGGGTCCGGACACCTAGCAACATTCCTCGCCGTTTGTCACGTGATACACACTCGACGACAGGTGTATCACATTCCAGCTCTCATCGACTCGAAAAAGATCGTGCGATACGGTCGAAACGTCGTCGATCAAAAGTTAGTGCAGTATTTGAATTATAATAATTCATAATAATAGCAGAGCATTTTATTCCATACAGGCACATTCCAGTGTGTCATGTCGCGTGTAAGTGTTTCATGGCAAAGTGACTGAAAGTTAGATGTTATCAGAGTGGAGAAACCGAAAAACCGTCGGGCGTGAGCAGGAAATTCCCATCTTCAATGACTCGAGGGCTGCGAGAAGCCAGTAGAATTCCTGCGAATGTGATCCAGTCCACACATGCTCATGCTCAGTTTAGCCACTGAACTAGTGGACGCAAGCAGGGGTACGTCTTGTCCCAGAGAATTACAGAAACACAATAAAAATGCCACACCAAGTTTTTGCTGTGTCCTATGCAGGCTTGAACCCGGGACTCAGATCGCAAGGCGAGCAGTCTACCACTGCGCAACTGACCCTCTTTGTTTAATTTGAATTTTACCTTAAAATACAACAAGAATAAAACTAGTATTGAAAAATTGTTCATAAATTTGGTATGGGTATACAGTATACCATTAAAATAATGTCAACCCTAACTGTCTCTACTCGAAACATAAATGTTCGTCAACTTTTCCCAATCCTTTCATCCAGTCCTGTACTATTGTTACATCGACAGGCATGAGAATCCCGTGAGTGCTCAGCCAATAGAAATGCTGCATCTAGATGACGATGTCGTAGTGATCAACAAACCATCGTCAATCCCGTGTCACCCGTGTGGCAAGTATCGCTTCAACTCGGTCGTGTTTATTCTGGGCAAGGAGCTCGGTCTCACGCAGTTGAGGAGTAAGTTGTATATACTAGTAAAAATCATAATAGATTTCACAAAAAATCCATTCCTATTTTGATATTACTATTGATGCAGTTGAACCGTGTATTGTTGAACCGCGTGCAGTTGAACCGCGTGAAGTTGAACCGCATGCATTAGAACCACGTGCATTTGAACCGCCTTCTTTTGAATCGTGTGCTGTTGGACCGCGTGCTCTTGGACCGCGTGCTGTTGAACCGCGTGCTGTTGAACCGCTTGTGGTTGAACCGCGTGCTGTTGAACTGTGTGCTGTTGAACCGTGTGCTGTTAAACCACGTGCTGTTGAACCGCGTGCTGTTGAGCCGCGTGCTGTTGAGCCGCGTTGAAGTTGAACCGCATGCTGTTGAACCGCCTGCAGTTGAACCGCGTGCAGTTGAACTGCGTGCAGTTGAACCGCGTGCAGTTGAACCGCGTGCATTTGAACCGCGTGCAGTTGAACCACGTGCAGTTGAACCACGTGCTGTTGAACCGCGTGTTGTAGAACCTTGTGCTGTTGAACCGCGTGCTGTTGAAACGCGTACAGTTGAACCGTGTGCAGTTGAACCGCATGCAGTTGAACCATGTGCACTTGAACCCCATGCAGTTGAAGCGCGGGCAGTTGAACCGCGGGTAGTTGAACTTCATCCTGCACTGGTTTTTTTTTCTGAAAATATTGATACAAGTCGACCTATTGAATTATTTTAATGTTTGCACGCTTGTTTTTACATTTTTAGCTCATGCTGGGCTTTTATAATCCGCCGGCTTCCGATGTATGACGTCCCCTTATGCAAAAAATCCATGCATCGACATTAACATTTTTTTTTAAATCTCATATACCGTAGGTGTGTTTGACTATATCTGAGGCATCATTGAGTTCATGTGACCAAGTTTATTTGTTCAAATCGTCAAATTACGGTCATTAAATTTTTATGGCCATGGTACTCAAAAGTGTTCAACTGGTTAAAATCGGCGTGTCTATGGGTGTCGTCCAAAAATCATATAATATTTCAATCAAAAGGCAGACTGATGTAAAATTTTGTTTTGTCTTTTGGGACTCTTAAAAATAGACGTAAAATGTTATGTGAGGGATACGTATGACCATGCTTAAGTTTTAAATTGTGTTGGGTCAAAAAACTGTTTCATGTATTATGCGCAGACATCTACCGCCTAGATCGGCTCACGTCAGGAGTACTGATCATGGGACGCACCAACGCCAAGACTCGACAACTGGAGGCTGAGGTCGCCGACAGAAAGGTGCAGAAGGAATACGTGTGTAGGGTAGTCGGCCTTTTTCCTGAGTAAGTAAAAAATGTTGCCACTTAGGATGACAGATGGAAAGCCTGGTAAAAAAATTCATGCTTTTTGCAGGGTTTGACCTCTCGTTCGAAAAGCCACGGCACAGACCACTACACTATGAGGGAATTGAAGTTTTTCGTGTAAGAATAGCATAAATGGCAAGGTCACTGCGACTCAACACCGACTCGTGACAAATAATGAGATAATAATACCTATATACCTATATAGTTGTCTTTTCGCCAAAATCGCGGCGTCATAAAAACAAGACCAAAAAATAAGTGATTTTCCCTCATCCCTGGCTAACGAAGGAAACGTGATTGATATCGGCGTGGCTCAACGAGCTTTAAAGGTATACTCCAGGCAAATAGTATCTTTTGAGGGATGATACACTACCAAAAATAATTTTCTTACTTTCTTATCAGTTTTCTTACATTTTTCTTCCAAGTTACTTAAAATAAGAAAATATTTTCTTAAAGCGAGAAATAAAATATTTTCTAGGGAGTGACGTAAGAAAGTAAGACAAGAGGCCAATGAGGCCTCAATACGCTTACCTGAGCAATTTCCAATTACATTGATACACTAGTAAGGTTTTGCTAAATAGAGGATCTTGGTAGTAGCATAAAACAAGCTGTACTGCGTTGACACTATAGATTAGCGGTCGATATTCACGACATGACAGTCGTCACCACTCTAACAATTTTGAATTAGGCCAACCCATAGATGATGAGGACAGAATATCTAATCCTGTGATCGATAGGTTCGGAGAAGATTTTCAAAGATTTTATCATTTAAATTATCTCCTTCCCCTGGATTATCCCCCTTTGCTCTATCAGAATAATTTTAACAATTTTGATTCAGGCCAACCCATAGATGATATATATGCACTGAATATCTAAACTATCCGCCCAGTAGTTTCTGAGAAGATTTTAAAACATTTTTAATAAAAATCATGCAGAGTTGTCTGCCCTTGATTCCGATTTTTTTAATTTTAACAATTCTAAATCAGGGTAACTCATAGATGATCCAAGCAAAATATCTAAGTCATAATGTTCAGTGCTTTCGGAGAAGAAGATTTTTTTAGAATTGTTAACGGAAGGACGGACGGAAGGACGGAAGGACGGACGACGGACAAAATCAGATTGTAATAGCTTACCGGAGCATTCGCCCAGGTAAGCTAAAAATGGGGTGCGGAAATCAAAATGAACCATATCTTCAATACCCATAGAGTGTAAACCGAATTTAAAATTAAAAACGCTCCCGCATAGGCATAGCGTATTGGCTCTACATTTATGGGTGCGAGAGATCATTGTTGAGCGCAGGACTCGGGTGATTTTTGCTCGAAACTCCGCCACTTTTATAACATTTTCGAAGAGCCCAAAGCTGTTGCGCCTTCGTGTCAAAGTTTTAGTGCGTTTAGCCTATCTGATGTCACGTCAATTACAACTGCGTGACGTTTACGTGAAGCAAATCAGCTGCCACGTGGCAGTGTTGATAATATCGCACCCTAGACTAGGGGAGACTACACTGAAATCTAGCAATGTGGATTTTTTATTTTTGTTAATACAATGATCGTTACTCAACTATTTTGTGAATGAAAGGATACCGTAATATTATAGCAAAACCAGATATGTTAGGGTATCCTGACAATCACAATGCATCTGCAGTAGTGATAGCGTAGATAGTAGGACGTTCGCCCCTCAAGCAAGAAACCCAGGTTAAACTCTTTATTTTTTTTGCGGGTCACACAGCCATACTAGCGAAATCTTCTTGAGAGAGTCGAGGTAGAGCGAGTGGCGGGCTTTTGCTACTTGAGGCACTGACATTTGCAGCTAATGCATCTATCGACAGTGAAGAGCAAGCGCACATTAACCGGGCTCCTCGGCCATGCGGTTACCTGCTCAGTCATGGGGCGCAAGCAACTGTCTTACCAAGTGTCGGTTCTTTGCTGCTGTCCTTCCATTTATGGAGCGGAGACATGGCCGGTTCCAGACACCGTACTGCAGAGGCTTGATGTGTTCTAAAACTGTTGCTTGTAATGGATAATGGCGCATCAACTGGCGAGATCATGTTAGAACAGAGGATGTCCTGCGGCGATCTAACCTGACTCATGTCTCCGAGTTGGTTCGGAGTGCTGCACTTCGGTGGGTTGGACACGTGTTACGGATGAGTGACGAATGTATACCCAGAATCATCCTGGAGGCTCTCGCCCCCGTGGCATCCGCGAACCAGGCGGGTGGATGTAACTCTAGGGGATCTTCAGACCTGTGGAATCAATTCTATGGAGGAGGCAGTGAGAAGAGCCCCCGATCGGGCTAATTCGCGAGCCATGGCACGAGGAGAGCCTTTGGCTATTGATTATTATAATTACTAATGATTATTATAACTTTGTATAATAATACAGTTTATTTTTTTCAGTGTAGTCCCCTTAAGATACTACGATAAATATAACGGTGTGATGTTAACTTGTCTGGTGCATAAAACGGATTATATCATACTTGAATAAAATGCAGGCTCCCGATTGGTCAATCGCCGTTCAATAAATTTCTGTATTGACATTGGCCGTAATAATCTGACCGTACCATAAATCGTTTATGGAACGGCTGACGTCATTTCAAGTATGAGATAAATTCGTATGGCTAGGCATTCCAGAATCCATACGGGATTTTATTGGCACTCGGGTTAGTGTATTGCACTTGGCTTACGCCTCGTGAACTAATAGTTTCCTATGGTGTGTAAAATTATTGTACAGACAACTGATCTGAAAAAATTGCGTGATACTGTCACAAATTATGACGAAGTCACTGTCGCCATTGAAAAGGTTATTTTATAAGAGTACATTTACAATTACTTTTGGTTATGGTTTCTCCCTTGTTCCATTTCCAACCGACTTCCCCTATAGCGCGTCAGATGCAAGTGCGAGAGGTGCCGGGATCGGTTCTCGGCAGGGAGCAAAATGTCACATTTTTCGCCCCTCTGATCGCCTTGGTATTTAAACTATGCCATACAGTTGACCAATGTAATGGTAAATTGGGTATCCAACTTACTGGCCCACAACATGTACAGCCGTACAGGAGTTAGAGTAGTAATGTACATGATGACCAATGTTCTCTTTCCTTTTGGGGTTCAGAATTTTCAGATGGATCGTGCTCCCATTTTAGAGAGTTTTAGCCATCTCATTTTGAGGATCGTAGTCCGTGAACTTTGACCACTTGTGGTCCAAATCGGCTTGCCGGGGTGTAATATTAGCTAAGTACATGCCTCGGTAACAAACACAAACACCAACCAACCAACTGGCCCATAAAATAAGCAGCTCTATGATATTTACAATGGTAGATAATGGTTGATGTATGACAACTGACAAGAAACATCTACGATCGGTACCAATTTTACAGGCTTGGTAAATTGAAGCTAGGAAAATGTGCTCTCACCCACCAAGCACGATAATCACTCTTCAATTTTCAGATAAAACGCCGATCACAGTCCGAGATTCGAACCCACGACCCTGCGTACCAAATGAATGGCAGCCCCATGCTTTAACCGACTGATGTATTCTGCTCCGGGTTATAGTTGATATAGTCAATATGACTATCTGATGTCAATCTGTCCGTGGGCAGATGTCATATATTTGATGATGGGCTAAGAATACCTAAGATGTATGTCATTGATAGCGTCACAAATTAATACAGGTATCATAGATTATATCATTATAGCCTAAGGCAGATGTCAAATATATATCTCATGATAATATATCATAACTGATATCATAGATTTTATCATGATAGCCTAAGGCAGATGTCAAATATATATCTCATGATATATCATGACAGATATCATAGATTTTATCATATATCATGAGAGCCTAAGGCAAATGTCATGTATCTCATGATATATCATGACATATGTCATAGATTTTATCATAATAGCCTAAGGTAGATGTCATATATTTCATCATATAGGCTACCATGACAGATGTCATAGATTTTATCGTAAATTAAGACATGACGTATCATATATTTCATTGTAGCCTAAGGCAGACTTCATATAGTAGCCTGACAGCTGTCATAGGCCTAAGTGATACCGAGTCTGTCATCCACCGTATTCCATGTCACAATCACACAATACAGAATGTGTGTGATAATTTGTTAATATTATCACGCGAAGGCTATCCGTTTCAATTGTGCAGCTATTTTTGTTTTATCTTGATAACTGTCAACTGATTATATTATACTTTGAAGGCATACGCCGAACCGCCACGTATTGGTATACTGTACTGTACTGTACTTGTAAATACATGCCTTCTGTGTCTAACATGTTAGCGTGGTCTAAGGCACTAGTTTAAGGCACCAGTCTCGTCAGAGACATGGGTTCTAAAACTTATAATCTCAGTGCTACCTCTTATTATTATTTTGTGCTCATATCCACACCATCCCCCTTCCTTCAGGGACCAAGGTGTGATATTTGCTCCCCCTCCTCCTTCAGCGTGTATAATAATTATGTGCTCATATATCACCCTCCCATTCAGCATGTGATATGTGATCACCCCTCCCCCCTTTCAGCGTGTATAATATGTGCTCATATATCCCCCTCCCATTCAGTATGTGATATGTGTTCACCACTCCCCCTCCTCCTTCAGCGTGTATACTATGCGCTCATATATCACCCTCCCATTCAGTATGTGATATGCGTTCATTCCTCCCTCTACTTCACCATGTGATATGTGCTCTACCCCTCCCTCCTTCAGCATGTATAATATCATGTGCTCATAGCCACACCATTCCCCTTCCTTCAGGGTGTGATATTTGCTCCCCCCTCCTCCTTCAGCGTGTATAATATGTGCTCACATATCTCCCCCATTCAGTATGTGATATGTGTTCACCCCCCTCTCTTTCAGCATGTGTATATGTGCTCATATATTCCCATCCCCTCCCATTCAGCATGTGATATGCGTTCACACACGCCCTCACCCTTCAGTGTGATATGTG